>JACXGJ010002026.1:0-12293 GCA_016801105.1 Esox niger
CACCACTCTGCCAACTACCACCACTCTGCCAACTACCACCACTTTGCGAACTACAACCAACATTGCTCAAAACTCAACTATCACTGTCACAACCCCAACTCCCACCACTACCTCCACCCTAACAACCACTCTCCAAACAACCTTCATCACAACCACCACCCGGAGGGAGACAACACCCACCCCAACCAAGCCAAGGATATTCAGCTGCCCCAAGATACCACCCTCTCACCACCAGTCCCCCTACCGCGAACGTCAGGCTGGAAGCAAGGAGCCGCCGTGTCGGACCCGGGGGATATATTACACGGCCTTGCTGGTGGTGCAGATCGGCTGCACCCTGGTACTGGCTAAGTTCACCTTGTCTCTGTACCGATTGCTGCAGAGCAACGAGAGAATATACACCCGGGTTAACCTGACCCACTTCTCCTACAGGAAGGACGTCACCCTGAGTCCAGTCAGGATAACTGAGACTGTGGGCCTGTGATCACAGACCAGGGACAGCAGTTGTTTTGATTAAAATCAATGTTGTAAAATGTCTCTTTCAGGTTCTTTCAGAAGATGTCTTATGATGTGTGCAAAAACATTTAAAACAACTGAAAGCTCTTTGACCAAAATGCAGCCATCTGATTTCAGGTATGGATAGGATCCTAGTGTTCTGCACAGTCATTATTTGTCCTTGGAAATTAACTCAAATTTTTCATAAAATTTTGGAGGGAATCTCTGTATTGTTACAATGTTCCATGTTGTAGAAAAATAGCGAAAACATAAATACTATGAAACAACAAAAATTTAATCATTTAGCAACCAAAAAGAGATTAAAAATATCCAAATGCATTTCATATGATTCTTCAAAGTAACATCCCGTAGCCTTGATGCCCATATGAGTACATGCTCTTCCAGTCACAGGTCACATTTTACCTAGAAGACTTGATCAGTCTAATTTCTATGTGAATGAATGTTGGAGCTTGTTGGGAGCTCATTGATTAAACTTTTCCAGAAAAATCTAATGAATCTAACTTGTTTAACCTCTCTGATCTAGTTAGTTCAGTGTTAGAACTAAACTTTTGGACTAAGATTGACCTGGAATTTGAAGTTGACTTGTATAAGGAAACCTCTGGCATGTGTGAGGCGCATTTTAAATGTGTTGTCCCATTTCAGTCACAGAAAAAGTCCATTCATTTCAGTCTTTTTGTGAGGTTTGTTGTCTACATCTACAATAGGACAGGCCTACTGTTGTAGCATCTGCCCCAACATATCTACAGATGAACACACCTGTTCCAAATAGACAGTGCATTGACATCTCAGATGCAGTACTCTTCCCCACCAGCAGGCGAAGGGAGTTTTGTGAGGGTTTTCATCCAGGGACAATTCATTGCTAAACACAGCAGAGCAAACTACTCACCCGTTTGTAATCTGAAATTGGCCAAATCATTATCCCTCTCATTAGAAGTGTTTATGAGGGAAGCTTCAGAGGCACAGTGGCTGTATGAAAAGACTAGTTAAGCTCTAAAGAGGGAAATCAGTTTGCTGAGCACATTTAACAACACAGATAATGGCATGAAAACAGAGCCAGAGCAACACAAACTCATGGAAGTGCAAGCATCCTCTCAATCACCTGGCCGGGGATCAATCAGCACCAAGGTAGTGGAGTGAAGCCCCAGAAGAGGGGCTATGTTGGAGGTTACCCAGGTCAGTGCCCGGGCATGCCCCAGGGGGGAGGGCGTCTGGTGGCCAACTGCTAAATGCCTCAATTAAGCCCTTTATGAGGAGCGCAGTTAACAGCTAGCACAGGTGCAGGACAGGAAGCTAGCCTCATTAACCAGGGAGGAAGAGGAGGGGGTACAGACCAGCGGTGAGGCCCCTGTCGTCACGTGTTATTGGAGGAATGAATGATGCCATTGTCCTTGCTCACGGAGAGGGAGAGAGAGTGGAATGGGGGGGTGAAGGAGAGGGAGAGTTGACCAGTCCTGACCTACTGAGCAGTAGAGCTGCGACTCTCTCCAACCATTGGAGGAGCCCGGGGCTGTCTTCTGTGTGGGTGTTGACAGCACCCTGGTGTCCTATTCAGTGCACTTCATTGGAGTTTGAGTGAATAGGGGGTCATTTTAGTGAGTGACATTCCTTTCCCTGCTGCCTCATTAGGCTACATCTTCAAAATATATAAAACATTTAACTATCACAATATTCATTTATTTTATTTAATCTTTAATAACGAGGGAGGTCAGACAAGATCACAAATACACTTAAAACAAGTCCAGCTATCTGAGAAAAGCGATGCTGCCATCCTTTTCCAATGCTCTAGCAGCACATACGTGTCCAAAGTCCAAGAGACCACCAGCACACACGCGTCCAAAGACCATGAGACCACTGGCACATACGTGTCAAAAGACCAAGAGACCACCAGCACACACGGGTCCAAAGACCAAGAGACCACCAGCACACACGCGTCCAAAGACCATGAGACCACCGGCACATACGTGTCCAAAGACCAAGAGACCACCAGCACATACGTGTCCAAAGACCAAGAGACCACCAGCACATACGTGTCCAAAGACCAAGAGACCACCAGCACATACGTGTCCAAAAACACCAATTTCCCATTACAGATGCTTCTTCGGTACCTCTAGCTAGAAAACCTCCTAGACCTGGCAGTGTGATCTGTAGATCGAAAATGTATTGCTGGTGTCTCATGCAGCCATTTTTAAATATCCAATAACAATGCTTACATACAGTGGATATAAAAAGTCTACACACTCCTATTAAAATGCCAGGTTTTTGTGATGAAAAGAATGAGGCAAAGATAAATCATGTCAGAACCTTTTCCACTTGTAATGTGTACTATTATGTGAACAGTTCAATGGAAAAATAAAAAATAAAAAACATACAATAACATGGTTTTATAAGTGTGCACACCCTCTTATAACTGGGGATGTGGCTGTGTTCAGAATTAACCAATCACATTCAAACCCATGGTAAATAGAAGTCATTACACACCTGCCATCATTTAAAGTGACTCTGATTAATCACAAATAAAGTTAAGCTATTCTAGTAGGATTTTCCTGACATTTTCTTAATCCATCTCAGAGCAAAAGCCATTGTACACAGAGAGCTTCCAAAGCATCAGAGGGATCTCATTGTTGAAAGATATCAGACAGGAGAAGGGTTCAAAAGAATTCCCAAAGCATTAGACATAATATGGAATACAGTGAAGACAGAAAATATGGCACAACAGAGACATTACCAAGAACTGGACGTCCCTCCAAAACTAATGGAAAAACAAGAAAAAAATTATCAGGGAGGCTCCGAAGAGGCCTACAGCAACATTAAAGGAGCTGCAGGAATTTCTGTCTGTGTGCTAAATGTGTCAACAATCTTCCATATTCTTCATATGAATGGGCTATTGGGTAGGGTGGCAAGATGGAAGCCTTTTCTTACAAAGAAAAACATCCAAGCCCAACTGAAGTTTGCAAAAACAAACATCAAGTCTCCCAAAAACATGTGGGAAAATGTGTTATGTTCTGATGAAACCAAAGTTGAACTTTTTGGCCATAATTCCAAAAGGTATGTTTGGTGCAAAAACAACATTGCACATCACCCAAAGAACACCATACCCACAGTGAAGCATGGTGGTGGCAGATATTTTTCTTCCGCTGGAACCAGGGCTATTATTCAGTATAGAGGAATTATGAACAGTTCCAAATATCAGGCAATTGTGGCACAAAACCTTCCGGTTTTAGTTAGAAAGCTGAAGATGAAGTTCATCTTTCAGCACGGTAACAACCCAAAGCACACATCCAAATTCACAAAACCGTAGCTACACCAGATGAAGATTAACATTTTGGAATGGCCCAGCCAGAGCCCAGACCTAAATCCAATTGAACATCTCTGGGGTGATCTGAAGAGGGCTGTGCACAGGAGATGTCCTCACAATCTAAAAGATTTGGAGCGCTTTTGCAAATAAGAGTGGGCAAATATTGCCACGTCAAGATGTGCCATGCTAATAGACTCCTACCCAAAAAGACTGAGTGCTGTAATACAATCAAAAGGTGTTTTAACAAAGTATTAGTTTAAGGGTGTGCACACTAATGCAACCAATTGAGTTGCTCATATATATATTTTTCTTTTTCAGTTGAGTTGCTCATGTTATATGTCACATTACAGGTGGAAAATGTTCTGAAATTACAACACAAACACCTGGCATTTTAACAGGGGTGTGTAGACTTTTTATATCCACTGTATCAGCAGTTCATGTTAAAAAAAAGAATCTCTGGCACAGTGTCAGGGCTGACGCTATCTCCACTGCTATGGTTGCCGGTAAAACGTAGAAGGCCTGGACATTCGGAGATGTGTACTTCCATGAATGTGTGTGAGGAGAGGGCTGATGGCAAGCTTTGTTTGGGTTCTTCTACGCCTCCACCGAGAACTCCTGAAACCAAAATATACAGAAGCAATGGGAGCATTATGAACACTGATGCAGAGTTAGCTACTTTTTTACTTGACAAAGTTACACAAGGTTATGTAAGATACCTCATTTACCCCACATTGTTGATAACGGAGAAAAAAATATTCAGTGTAGAAAGTTCATTCAATATTCTTTTTAATAACTTTTTATGAGCGCAGATAAGTTTTAGGAAGGTTTCTCCAATGTCTTTGGTCAAGAAGATCATTTAATGTTAGCTATCTAAGTTATGCGTCTGAGCAGACACGCCTTGATTTAATTTGTTCCCGGAAAATAGTGTCACGACCTGTTGTTCTCTGCAACAGATAAAGAAAAACATTCATTAAATTTCCTAACCTAACACATAAGCAACTATTTCTCTGCTCCAAATTGAGTTATAGAACCGATATTCAACTCACTGCCGATGAGTGCATGAAAACGTGCATAGTACACCTTTAAGAACTAGTAATGTGACCTGTAGGTCTAAAGTGTACTAAGACCTGTAGGTCTAAAGTCTACTAAGAACTGTAGGTCAAACGTGTATAATACTGCTGGGTGCAACCAAATGGTGCAAAACAAAATGTCAAGAAATTATACAATATCATCAAATAATAATATTTGGATGTTTAACTGCATATTTGTTTCATAATTTCATGAACATTTATTTAATGACAATATGCCAAACCTTTCAAATTTTACAAAGAAATTAGTATCACTAACTTTCTCTTGATTCGTGAGGCTTTCAGGCGTCACCACATAGAGTCGTCACTAGAGGGCAGAATTGGATCATACTTGCAGACTGAGAGCAACACTAACTGTTGTGATGAGCAGGTCTTTCGAGGCCTTTTGGAACATGTTGTATAATTTTCCATCAAGCGTATATCCATAATTAATGCTGTAGCCTGTGTACTGATTTTATGCTATGTTAGGATAATACCAAGTACCCACAATAAAGCCAATGTCACATTTTAAACGATAGAAAACACTGCTGTCCCCATTCCAATGATTTCCACTAGGTGGCACTGTGCTCTGCTGAAATCCAAAAGAGATTCAGCGTTGCTTCCTCACTCAGCCGTGATATACCACTGCAATGTCAAAGACAGAATCAGTTCAAACACCCGAAAAACAATACAGCAAAATACATACAAACATCAACACACATGAAACCATCACCAAGACCCAGCTGTGACTGAGATTAATCAGAGTCACAATCAGTCAGCCTTTTGGCATGTAAGACAATGAAAAGTTTATGGTGATTTTTAAAGATTTTTGTGCTTTCATTTGGCATGTAAATATCTTTCTCCTCAAGATCATTGATTCAACCACTATGTTTTTTGTGAAATACAATGGTTAACTTTTGGTAATTTTTGGTAATTGTAAGTTCACACATGAGCAATCAATGTAGGACAGGATTTTCCAAATTACTATTTAAAGTGCTGCAGGTAATGAGTTATACCCCATTTTCACATTAGGCAAAATACTTAAGTAGAATACCCAGCAGTTTCTGACTAACCAAATGTAACAAATACTGAAAAAGAATAAAGTCATTATTTTCATTCGATGCAGGAAAACTCAGTACTGAAGGAGAATAGTCTGCTCATGGGGATGGTGGTTGTAGACCTTTCAGCTCCATTCTGAAGATAATTCCTGAAAGGGGAACCAGGCTTTGGGTCAACACCATTTCTGAACCAACTTGGTGTAGTGGAATCCAACAATGCCTTAAAAAGCCCTGTTTCCAAAAAAGTTGTGATGCAATGTAAAATGTACATAAAAATAGAATGCAGTGATGTACAAATCATTTAAACCTTACATTCACTAGAAAATATTACAAAGACAACCAATCAAATGTTGTAACTGAGACATTATTCTATTTTTTTCTTAAAAAATATATGTCCACTTTGAATTTGATGACAGCAACACATTTCCAAAAAGTTGGAAAAGGGGCAACAAATAACTGAAAAAGACTGAAAAAAAACTAAACCTGGTAGTATATCACACAACTGATTAGGTCAATTGACAACAGGTCAGTAACATGATAGGGTTTTTAAAGACCATTCCAGGGAGGATGGATAAATGTAAATTACTTTTTGGAATCCTCTAGACTAAAGAGTAGAGGGACGAACCAGCCTGTTATCAGCACACAGTTCAGAAACCAGCATCCATAATGGTGTGGGGGTGCATTAGTGCATATGGCATGTGTGACTTGCACATCTGTGAAAGCACCATTAATGCTGTACAGTATATAAAGGTTTTGGAGCCACATATGCATCCACATGACGTCTTTTTCAGGGAAGGCCTTGCTTATTTCAACAAGATAATGCCAGTAAAAGTGTCTGGGTGCTAAACTGGCCTGTCTGCAGTCCAGAACTGTCACCCGTTGAAAACATTTTGCTCATTATGAACCGAAAAATATGATCAAGAAAACACCAAGCTGCTGAGCAGCAGCAGTCCTGTATCAAGCATGAATGTGAAAATGTTCCACGTTCAAACTACAGCAGCTCGTCTCCTGAGTTCCCAAACGAAGAGGTGATGCAACAGTGTGGTGAACACACCCCCGTCCCAACTGTTTGGAAATGTGTCTCATCATATTTAATATGGGCGTGCATTTTTTCAGAAACTTTTCTCAGTTTCAATGCAATCTTTGCATTGTGTTTTTATTTCCATTTTACCCAGCGTCCAAACTCTTTTGAAACCTACAGTTATATTGAGGAATTGAATGACGTGTGCAGCCCCAACAACCTCTTACCACACCTTCTGCACATCTGTCTCTCCAACATTGTCAAGCCACTACACATGGGCAGTTGCTCATTGGCCGACGCCATTTGTGCGCACGCTGCCGATGTTCATCCTGGTACACGCATGCTTCCTCAACAGCGAGAAAAACAAACATTTGAGTCAGCTGGCGTGCACCCTGGTTGCCAGTTTAAACAATGCCCTGGACTGAAACACAGTCAAACAGGCTGACTGTTTGAAACAGGCTGACTGTTTGAACGATCCCCCGGACTGAAACACCACTGGCTGACGGTTTGAACGATCCCCCGGACTGAAACACCACTGGCTGACGGTTTGAACAATCCTCCGGACTGAAACACCACCGGTTGACGGTTTGAACGATGCCCTGGACTGAAACACCACTGGCTGACGGTTTGAACGATCCCCCGGACTGAAACACCACTGGCTGACGGTTTGAACAATCCTCCGGACTGAAACACCACCGGCTGACGGTTTGAACGATGCCCTGGACTGAAACACAGCTGGCTGACTGTTTGAACGATCCCCTGGACTGAAACACCACTGGCTGACGGTTTGAACGATCCCCTGGACTGAAACACCACTGGTTACCAGTAAGTTCAAGCTATCTCAAACACACACGTACACTCACACACACACTAACTACCCTTCTACACTCTGAAACTACCATTAAATTTCTTCACAAATTTATATTGTCTTTCTAACGGATTCGAAGATTTAAAGAGGCTAAAACTATTTGCTTCCGAGTTAAACTTTTATGTATGGAAAAACCAAAACAAATACAAGTGTTTTCAAAGGAGCCAGCTTATTTCCAACCCAAACTCTTTTTAGGGTTGAGGAGATGACAAAGGCGAATTAAATAGTCCACAGTAAGCAACTTTTCCACCCCAGCGACCCTGAACACAGCGTGTCTCCTGGACACAGCATGTCGCCTGTTGAAGGGGAGTGACGGGGGAGTGACGGGGGTGTGATGGGGGAGTGACGGGGGAGTGATGGGGGACTGATGGAGGACTGATGGGGGAATGGGGGCACAGCTGGTAACACCTTGAATACATTGGACTAAACCCACAGTGTGGCTTGGGTCGGAGGTCACCAAAGTCGACAAGCTCCACAGACCTCAATGGAAGCTGACTGGGGAAGACTCAAATAAAAAAGTGATGTAATTTCACTACTTGGCCCAGAGGATGGACAAAAATTCCTCCTCTGGACGCGTCCTGCCCAGTGGGAATAACTACATGGGAATGTTGAGTTATTCAATATTTATTCATTTATCAGAAGATGGTCTAGCAGGTTCCAGAGGAGGTTCCAGAGTAGCAAAGCGATTCTCCTCTCTACCCATTCAGGTGGAGGAATATGGTGCCAGGAGCCCAGGGTGGCAAAATCTTGTCTCAACACCATCCAGGGTGTCTTGTTGAGTTGTTTGTTAACCATTTTTTAAATCTTAATTTGCGGATCGATAGACTATCTACTGGCTATCAAGAGACTATCTGCAGACCAACTTCTGACTATCTACAGACTATCTGCAGACTATCTGCAGACTAACTTCTGACTATCTACAGACTATCTAAAGACTATTAGTAACATTTTGCCTAACTACCTATTAACTATAACCACTGCCCAAATCTTCATTCAAATTGCATTTATTTTATAAAAGCTTTTTTACATCAGCGGTTGTCATTAAGTGCTTTTACAGATTCCAGTCTAAAACCCCAAAGAACAACAGCAAGAAATGATGCCCAGTGGTCATAAAACCTCTCTAGAAGCTCAGAACAGTTTGTTATGATAATAGTAGATCTCTATTGACATCCACTGGTTCATTGCCTTGTGATCACATTCCCTGTTTGTCAATGATGGATCAATGCAGATATGTGGTGTTTTAATTGGCTGCAGCTATGGACCAGTCATTGTTTAGCTGTTTACATACAGAGGAATATTTCCCATTCCCAGTGTTAAACGGGTCAAAGTTACAAGGCCTCAGGCTGCATCAGAAAGATCCAGTTTCACGATGAAAATCAGGAAAGAGTTTGAGATGCAAAACTGAGATTAATTAATTGAGTCTGGGATAGATGCGAGGTACCACATCACAGAAAGACCCCTCACTGTGGAGACCCAAGAGGAAACCCTGCCAAAGTCAAATATTCTGACTAAACTGAAAACTGCACATTGAGCTCAATCCAGATGTGATTAAATCACTGTAACGTCTTTATCAGAACCGATGTCAAGCATACAACTGCTGGTATTGTTTGCATTAAAATCATTATTGACAGAACTAGTTATTATAATGTACAATGAGACAGGAAAACAGCATATTTTGTTTCAAACAACTAGCAAACAAAGTAACAGGATATCAACTTCTTGCTAAAATCCTAAATCCTAAACTAAAATCCTAAATAATCTTGAAAAAAGAAAAGAAATATGTAATGGCATTCATGACTTAATATAATTTTAGCATGCCACAGGTTATATAACTTTAGAAGTCTATTTTATATGAACTATGATACATAACTGTAATCCTGTGTTAGAAAAAACTGATGAACTCACAAAATGAGTGATGATATTTCTTTTCACAGGGTGCATTTAAACACTGGCCTGAAATAACTGACAGATGTGCTCATATGTTTGCATACCCTGGCAGACCTAGGAAAGTGAGGCATTGAAGTAGAAAACATGACTGATCATGCAAAAAACTATTTTATTTAAGGATAGTGATCACATGAAGCCATTTATTATCACATAGTTGTTTGCTCCTTTATAAATCGTTATGATAACAGAAATCACCCAAATGGTCCTGATCAAAAGTTTACACACCCTTGAATGTTTGGCCTTGTTACAGACACACAATGTGATACACAGGTGAAAATGGCAATTAAAATTAAATTTCCCACACCTGTGGCTTTTTAAATTGCAATTAGTGTATAAATGGTCAATGACTTTATTAGGTCTCATATGGATGCACTGAGCAGGACAGATACTGATTCAAAAGGTCATAGAACTTCATAAAGATAGAAAAGGATATAAAAGATATCCAAAGCCTTGCAAATACCAGTCAGTACTGTTCAATCACTTATTAAAAAGTGGAACATTTGGGGATCTTTTAATACCAAGCCAAGGTCAGGTAGGCCAAGAAAGATTTCAGCAAAAACTGCTGCAGGAATTATTCGGGATACAAAGAAAAACCCACAGGTAACCTCAGGAGAAATACAGGCTACTCTGGGAAAGGACGGATTGGCTGTTTCAAGGAGCACAATACGACGATACTTGAGTAAAAATTAGCTGCATGGTCGTATTGCCAGAAAGAAGCCTTTAGAAATCTGAAGGTTCTGGAGTGGCCATCACAGACTCCTGACCTTAATATCAACAGGTAAGATGTGTCTAGGGTGGTCAAGTTCTGTCTAGGTCTGTCTAGGCTGGTCTAGATTTGACTAGGGTCATATAGGTCTGTCTAGGGTATTTAGGTAGGTCTAGGTCTGTCTAGGGTGATCTAGCTTGGTCTAGAGCTGTCCATGGTGATCTAGCTTGGTCTAGATCTGTCTAGGCTGGTCTAGGTCTGTCCATGGTGATCTAGCTTGGTCTAAATCTGTCTAGGGTTGTCTAGGCTGGTCTAGGTCTGTCCATTGTGATCTAACTTGGTCTAGATCTGTCTAGGGTGGTCTAGGCTTTTCGAGGTCTGTCCATTGTGATCTAGCTTGGTCCAGGATTAAGAAACACTAGTCTAGTGGGGTCTAGGCTGGTCTAGCAGTCTTTGATGTTGCCTGCAGAAAACACTCTGCTGCCGTGTGGTTTGATTCCAGCCCACTGCTATTTTAGCACTGTCCTCAGACTCTTCTATCAATAATGCATAAATTACTAATATATTTATTGAATTAAAAAGCAATTAAAAAAGCATGATTTAAAGTATGCCATTTTGGATTCTAAAGTGATCATCTTTACGCTTCGATTGGTCAAGTTAATGACCAGACACGTACAGCACTTAAGCGTCTGAACTTCTATGTCCTCTCACACATGGATGGACAGAGGGACATTCCATGACGCCAGGACCTGGCCAGCTAATTAACCAATTACTGGCACTAATCGCTGTCTCCTGAGGAGAGGTTAAGGAGCGAGATCAGGCCCTCCCTGGGAGCTGCTAGCTGGCTCTCTGCCACCAGGTCATCCATCCCGGGGCCCTAATCGAGTTATCATATCAACAAATCTCTCATCAGGGGCCCCAGACCTGACACTCCCAGAAAGAGACCCAGAGGGGGACGACAAATTTCCAGCAGCAGGGCGCCGGAGCTCGCCTGCCAGGCTGCGTGAAAGACACCTGGGACCCCGGCAGAGCTGCTGTCACGAGGGGACACATAATACGTGGCGTGGCTACAAATCTGCCCTGTAGGTGGGGGGTTACAGTACACAAATGTAGGAACCCATGAGGGAGGGGGCAATTTTTCGAAGACACACAGTGGTCAGGGGGACGAAGACAATGTGGTGGCCATGAAGAGTCTACTGGGGAACCCCCTGTGGCTGTGAGAGGAGCCCGGGGGTCAGCGTTTTAAGGGCACCATGGCCGCGGCCTGGGGGGAGGTTAATGTACTGTTAATCTGGGGTCAGGGACGCGCCGCGGACCCTCATACATCACCCAGTGACAGCAGCGCTCACTGATGACCGTACCAAATTCTGCGTCATAAACCCTGGGACGCTGTGGGAATGAGGCTCTCTCTTCTCTCTCAGTGCCCACACTAGTTAATGGCTTTCGGTCTCAGAAAAGGCCCTTTGACTGAAACACATGTCCTGACTCATATGAACCAAAACCAGCTGATTGATCAGAAATGCAGCACCTGTGGAATTGTACGTATTAGAGTTGAGGAGAAATGCAAGAGAGAGTTGTGAAGAAGAGCTTTGAAGAGCTGTGCAAGACACTAAATTGAGTCATTTTTAATAGTTAATTGATGACACTGATACTGTTGAAAAGGCTGATAATGCTGATGGTTTTTGCATTGTAATATCAGAAAGTGTCCAAACTATATTTGCAGTAAAAATAGAATAGTATTTCACGTTGTGTGTTCCCTAGAAATTAATCTGTGCATCCTAAAATGCTGCAATTCACAAAGCTCCAAATGGAAAATAT
>JACXGJ010002026.1:12393-40038 GCA_016801105.1 Esox niger
GTGTGTGTGTGTGTGTGTGTGTGTGTGTGTGTGTGAGTGTTTCCCTGCTGATGCAGGCATGAGACCCAACATTCCCTGCAGCCAAAGCAGTAAGATGGAGAGATAAAATTACGCAGGACGGTTCTGGCTAAGAGCATATCCAAATATTTTACACGATCCCCCAACACGCCCCAACACACACACACACACACACACACAATTTCCAGCCCATATCAACAATAGAACAAGCCCAGATGCCATCAGAGTGTGGTTGCTGGCCACAGATGAGGGTTTTATCACAACAAGAAGTGCTGAGGTGTGGACCTCTTCTGGGCTCAATGGAGCGACAGGCCTCTGACCTCACCCCTCTGACCTCACCACTATGACCTCACCACTATGACCTCACCACTATGACCTCACCACTCGTTACGGCCTCTTATGGGTCCATTAATTGAATTACCTATTCATCCAAAAGGAGAGATGGTAGAGAATTAGCCTATTCGCTCCGCTACCTCTTAATGTTAAGAGCCCCCTGTCATGACATGTTGACTCCCAGTGAGAGCAGCGTTGAGCGGGGCAGGTACAGAGCAGCCCAAAGGCCCTCTGACCTCTGACCCTCACTCCGAAGAGGGACTCAGGCTCCATCTGAACTTTACAATGGCGTCAGGACGTAGCCCTCCACGGCCGCCTGCTGACACCCACAATGAGGCCCTTGTCGCTGGGCTGCTGTGGACAGAAAGACCCCCTGGAGCTCCAGCAGCCATCCGGAGGTCTTTCAGTGCCCCCCCCCTTGGCCAGGGCCAGGCTTTCAGTCAGAGGAGGGCATGGTGGTTCGCATGGAGAGGGAATCTCTTCAGCGAATGACGACGGAGACACAAGAGGCACAATGGCCTTTAAGAGTAGCATCTTAACCCGCAACAAACAGTGCCAACATCTGTGGAGGGGGATGGGCTCCGCGGTCGCTCCAACAGAACACATGGACTTCCCATCTGGGCGTCACAGTTAGAAGGCGTTTGGGAGTTTGTTTTTGTTGTTTGTGGGGATTCGGTCGAGTCTTCGTCTCCATCTCTTTTCCACACTGCGATGCGCCATGGACGAAGCGGTCTCGACCGAGAGCCGGCATGAAAGATGCAGCGAGGCTTCGGGAGATTTCTTAGCACGGCCCTAAACTTAGGAACGAGATTACTGTCGTACACGGCAAGAGAAATGCCTCACGGTCACTGGACAGTGTGCAGGATGTGGGGGTGCCAGTATGCGTGAAGGGGGTTTGTGTGAGGACACGTGCCTGTGTGTGTGTGTGTGTGTGTGTGTGTGGTGTGTGTGTGTGTGCGTGCGTGCGTATGTGTGTGTGTGTGTGTGTGTGTGTGTGTGTGTAAATGCTGCTGCACACGCTCAGAGATGTTCTCTTTCTCGTTCCATCTCTCTGTCATGTTCTTT
Organism: Esox niger; assembly: GCA_016801105.1. Classification (NCBI taxonomy): domain Eukaryota; kingdom Metazoa; phylum Chordata; class Actinopteri; order Esociformes; family Esocidae; genus Esox; species Esox niger. The sequence continues at coordinate 13,810 of JACXGJ010002026.1, forward strand.
CAACCAATACATTCAAATGCTCACCTACAACACCTGTACATGAAGACACATTATGTCCCAACCCAAAAGGAATCATGGATTCCAATCATCTGACAACCTGTTGGGATCAAGGGTCTCATCATTAATTATATTATGTTGTGGAGGGAAAGACGAAGTACAGACAACGATACATAATGGTGAAGGAGGATAGAGGATGGAGGAATGCAGAGGATAGAGGATATAATAATGTAGATGATAGGAGATAGAGAAATGTAGAGGATAGAGGATATAATAATGTAGATGATAGGAGATAGTGGAATGCAGAGGATAGAGGATATAATAATGTAGATTATAGGAGATAGTGGAATGCAGAGGATAGAGGATATAATAATGTAGATGATAGAGGATGGAGGAATGCAGAGGATAGAGGATATAATAATGTAGATGATAGGGGATAGAGAAATGTAGAGGATAGAGGATATAATAATGTAGATGATAGGAGATAGAGAAATGTAGAGGATAGAGGATATAATAATGTAGATGATAGGGGATAGAGAAATGTAGAGGATAGAGGATATAATAATGTAGATGATAGGGGATAGAGAAATGTAGAGGATAGAGGATATAATAATGTAGATGATAGGAGATAGAGAAATGTAGAGGATAGAGGATGTAATAATGTAGATGATAGAGGATAGAGAAATGTAGAGGATAGAGGATGTAATAATGTAGATGATAGAGGATAGAGAAATGTAGAGGATAGAGGATATAATAATGTAGATGATAGAGGATAGAGAAATGTAGAGGATAGAGGATATAATAATGTAGATGATAGGAGATAGAGAAATGTAGAGGATAGAGGATGTAATAATGTAGATGATAGAGGATAGAGAAATGTAGAGGATAGAGGATATAATAATGTAGATGATAGGGGATAGAGAAATGTAGAGGATAGAGGATATAATAATGTAGATGATAGGAGATAGAGAATTGTAGAGGATAGAGGATGTAATAATGTAGATGATAGAGAATAGAGAAATGTAGAGGATAGAGGATGTAATAATGTAGATGATAGAGAATAGAGAAATGTAGAGGATAGAGGATATAATAATGTAGATGATAGGGGATAAAGAAATGTAGAGGATAGAGGATATAATAATGTAGATGATAGACAAATATAGAGGATAGGAAGAGTATTTGGATGTATATCGAGGATAAAGGACAATGGAAAACGACAGTGGACGATAGAGGAGGCTATTTAAAGAATCAGGAAGGCAGTAAAAGATCCTCCTCTCTGCTAAGGTGATGACAGAAAGATAGAAGAGGGTAGAGGATAAAAGAAGATACAGGAGGATAGAGGAGCATAAAGAAAGGAAGATAAAGACAGGGGACGGGAAAGGAGTAGTCAAGGGGAAAGAGGTGGATAGAGGATGATATAGATGGTATAGAGGATAATAAAGAGGGAGTTAGAGGATGATATAGATGGTATAGAGGATGAGAAAGAGGGAGTTAGAGGATGATATAGATGGGTATAGAGGATGATAAAGAGGGAGTTAGAGGATGATATAGATGGTATAGAGGATGATAAAGAGGGAGTTAGAGGATGATATAGATGGTATAGAGGATGATAAAGAGGGAGTTAGAGGATGATACAGATGGGGATAGAGGATGATAAAGAGGGAGTTAGAGGATGATACAGATGGGTATAGAGGATGATACAGATGGGGTTAGAGGATGATATAGAGGGAGTTAGAGGATGATACAGATGGTATAGAGGATGATAAAGAGGGAGATAGAGGATGATATAGATGGGTATAGAGGATGATAAAGAGGGAGTTAGAGGATGATACAGATGGGGATAGAGGATGATAAAGAGGGAGTTAGAGGATGATATAGATGGTATAGAGGATGATAAAGAGGGAGTTAGAGGATGATATAGATGGTATAGAGGATGATAAAGAGGGAGTTAGAGGATGATATAGATGGTATAGAGGATGATAGAGGGAGTTAGAGGATGATATAGATGGTATAGAGGATGATAAAGAGGGAGTTAGAGGATGATATAGATGGTATAGAGGATGATAAAGAGGGAGTTAGAGGATGATATAGATGGTATAGAGGATGATAAAGAGGGAGTTAGAGGATGATACAGATGGGGATAGAGGATGATATAGAGGGAGTTAGAGGATGATACAGATGGGGATAGAGGATGATATAGAGGGAGTTAGAGGGCATAGGAGGAAATATGGAGTGGCTGTGACATTTAGTAATTAACACAAACAACAAATGGTTACATTAGGGTTCAACTGGGAGGAGCTCTATGTTGGGCAGTCACCCCAACTGGCAGGTTACAAGGTCACACAGATTAATTCATCTGAGGACCAGCAATGACCTGAGAAAGCACAACAAGGTAACTGCTTTAACAAAGATGTTGCTGTCTGAGTTTGAAGAGATTGGGAAGTGACAGTCCTGAATACACTAATAAACAACACTTTAGTGGTTGTCTGATTCAAGAGACAGACAGATAAACACACAGACAGATTATCATTCTGTAATAAGACAGACAGACAGACATTTATACAGATGATCAGTCACTTACAAGCATTTTGGCCAATTCCTGTCAGGATAACCACTCAAACACTTCAGAAAAAGAAAGGCTTGTCAAAGAAAACAGCCTATTGTTGCAGCATTAGCGCTCGGCCCCCTGGGTCGTCCAGGCCTGTGCGGTTTTAGCGTGTCACTGAACCGGGCCGTAATGTTCATCACCCATCCCTGAAGGACAGGACAAGGGGGAACACGTCTGTTGACCCAGAAGAGGCTGGGCAGCACTAAGAGTGACTGACCGCTGACTAAAGTTCCTGGGTAGCAGCACACATGGAGGTGAGAGAGAGCCGGAGAGATGGAGGGAGGAGGAGAGGGGAGGGAGGAGGAGAAGGGAGGGAGGAGGAGAAGGGAGGGAGGAGGAGAAGGGAGGGAGGAGGAGAAGGAAGGGAGGAGGAGAAGGGAGGGAGGAGGAGAAGGGAGGGAGGAGGAGAAGTGAAGGGAGGAGGAGAAGGGAGGGGTGAGGAAGGGGAGGGAGGAGGAGAGATGGAGGGAGGAGGAGAAGGGAGGGAGGAGGAGAAGGGAGGGAGGAGGAGAAGTGAAGGGTGAGGAAAGGGGAGGGAGGAGGAGAAGGGAGGGAGGAGGAGAGTGATGATGAGAGGGGAGGGAGAACCAGGGTGAGCGGGCTACCCTCTGAATGATAATCTCTTGTATTCCTCCCTCCATGGTGCTCCTCATTTCCTCCCCCCACACTGGCTCCTAAGCTCCTTATCGGCCAAATTACAATTATTGCAGGAGAATCCCATAGAAACCTCTGCCCCCCCCACCCCCCTGGGGAGGCGCTCCGCTCTGGGAAGCACTTACTGATGAAGTGCCTCTAATGCGCATATAATCAATGTTTCATTGCGCATCAACTGCTTTTCATTAAAGGAGTAACTCACAGGGGTTTTTATTACATTCTTGGTAAAAAATAAAGAAAACTAATCCTTTTCTCTATTCAACGTCGCAACAACATCCTCCCATTCAATTAACCCCAAGGAATTCTGGGTATGGACGAACATGCATCCACACTGAAGTCTGTCTTTGAAAGTGCCACACAACAACACCGTGGTCAGGCCCCATGCCGATATGAGACGTGGATGCAGGGAGCAAGTGGCCAAAATACCCACTTGAAAACACTTGATGGTTTTGGCGGTTTGTTACCGTAGAACTTTAAAGATATCGCCCAACATCCTGGGACAAACCCTGAACGCGGTAAATAGTTTAAATGCCACAAGAATCAGGAAGAGAATGTCAGAGCCTCAAGAACAAGTTAACATCTCTCCATCACTCTCTCCCCCTCCCTCTCGTCCCCTCTCTCCCTAATACTCTTCCTCTCTCTTTCTCCTTCCAACTCTCTCAACTCCTCTTTCTCTTTATTTCTCCTTATTACTCGACCTCCTGTCTTTCTCCTTCCATCCCTCCCTCCCTCTCTTCTTCCTTCCTTCTATAACCCTCTCTCATTCCTATCTCTCTCCCTTTTCCCCTCCTACTTTCTCTGCCTTTCTCTCAGTTTTACTTCCTCTCTCATCCATATTTTCTTTCCCCCCCCCAGTCCTTTTCTCACTTCTTTCTGTCCCTCCCCCTTTCTCCTGCTTTTTACTTCCTTCAATCCCTTCCTGTTTCTTTCCCTTTATCTTCCTCTCCCTCTATCTCTCCTTCCTTGTATTTCTTCGTCTTTTGATTGGCCCACATGCAGGCTGGATATAAACCCTGGCTAACCCCCATATCTAACCCTGCGAAGGATAGTCCTAATGAGCCAGGCTTGGTATGTGTGTGTCTTTGTTGCTCCCTCCCTGTGTGTGTGTGTTTAAGTGGGATGATGCAGTCACTACAACTAGCCAACACCTGGCCCAGCTGTTAGTAGTAAAGCCACTCACCACCAGGCGCTTGAAGTCCTTATATCTCCAACCAAGCCTCGAAAATCACTTTATAGCATCCTCCGTTAATTGGCCTCTTACCTTAGACTGGTTTAAAGTCCCACACAGGCACATACACACACGCCCCCACACCCAGGTGAGCTGGTAGCATAAAAACAAACAGGTCTATTTTTTCTCCCTGTAACAAGCGGTTCTCACACTGGAGCAGGTGTGTGTGTGTGAAGAAGTGCGGACCAGGCTTATCTGTCTTAGAATCAACATTATACAACGTCTCTCAGTGTCAGCATTCTGAGGGGAGGGGAGCTTGTGCTCCTAGCTTCCACTGGTTCCCAATGTACACCATGTCTGCCTGTCTGTCTGTCTAGCTCATCTGTCTGTTAGCCTGTCTGTCTGATCTGGAGGAGTGTCTGAGGACCTGTCTGTCAGCCTGTGTGTCTCATGGAGATAGGTTAGACATGTATGCCCGTTCAAGTATGAGGTCCTGTGTGTGTGTGTGTGTGTGTGTGTGTGTGTGTGTTTGTTAAAGGTTAGTGTGTGTATATGTGTGTGTTTGTGGGAAATCCAGGTCACCCTCCTCACCATGGAGGTGACATCAAGACCTGCAGATCTCCTTCCCCACCATGGAGGTGACATCAGGACCTGCAGATCTCCTTCCCCACCATGGAGGTGACATCAGGACCTCCAGATCTCGAGAGGGGGAGAGGGTGGGGGAGCATAAGGGAGCAGAGGGGTTAGAGGGGGTCATATACACCCAGGGCGCTGGCCTTTACTCGACCGGCTAAAACAGGACCACCGGGAAAAGCAGAAGAATACAAGAAACATGCATGGAGCTTTTCTCACCTGCCATTGCCACGACCCTCTGAAATCTGTGAGAGGCACTCAGCAAGCCAGGGGTCAAAGGTCAAAGGTCAGGCAGCATTGTCCCCTTGGGAGGCCACGTCTGAGCCGCTTCCATCCACAGGGCACGGTCGGCATTGTACGGCTGTCAGCAGGTTCCACATTTGAGGAAAGACCTCAATGGTCATCTGTGGTCTGTCCTACAAGCTCAGAATCAGGCCAGAGAAGAGCTGGCAAGGAGAGGCAGTGAATGAAAAAATCCTCTTATTATCAGACAAATACACAGTGGCACATGGAGAAGCACACAGAGACCCTCAAAAAGAGATTCATATCGAGGTCTGGGCACCGTTTTGGTGCGGAACGCATTTCCACTTAAGCTCAGAGACGGATGGGGTAAGGGATCGTTATATCCAACGCTATTCTTCTGGAGAGTTTCATTTCACTTGACCCCAATCTGGAAGAAAGGGAGCCGTAAAACCTATTTTCCATTACGTCTGTTCTTTAAAGCACTACCCAGGGCTGAACTGATGGACAGACAGGAACTCTGGCCCACTCCACTGACCGTCAATCACACATCAATGTAAAAATAAGGCGATTTGGACACTCTACACTTTCAGATCCTCAGAACACAAAAACAACGACTAAGTTAGCCCTGTGTTTGAGTCTGCCCGGTGAAAGATGTTTTCCTCTGTATTTCTATCGCCTTAATTACAATAAGTTGGTGCCATAATAGGATTGTCAACCACCAAGGAGTGACAGCTTAAAAGAAATGCTTTCCAGTTGAAATGTGCTTTGAGGGCTGATTTTCCAGAGCTTTTTTTCTGCTTCACTTTAAAGCTCGATCCAATTCATCAGGCCCCTTTCAATGTAACTGGGATGCAAATCCATGCCACTGCTGCTACCAGAGGCCCAGAATGAGCATATAAAAGCTACATTACATCCTGCTCCTTTTCAAGGGCTCTCTTTTGGCTTCTTCTCCGGCGGAGGCCTTTCTGTTGCGGCGCGGCCCACTTTGGTCTGCCAAGTGTCTCTGTTACCGGGATTCGTCATAGGGGGAGTCAGAGGATCCCAGGCTAGACAATGCCAGCGGCCACCATTTCATCCCAGCCCAGCCTCTCTATCTTATCTCCGATTCACCATTGTCATACTGACTGCCTGCCAATGAGCCAAACAGCCCACCTCAGGCCAGCGTGACGGAAAAAAGGCCCAGCGACTGTTTGGTCGAGGGGATTTCTCATTCATCATTCGTGTTAGTGGTCCTCTTCCCGGCTCCTTCCAGTTATCCTCTATTCCGGGTTTCCAGCAGGACATTCGGCAGATTCCACGAGTGGTTCTGTTTGAGCCGTGGTACCATCCCCAGCCACGGGCTAGTGTTGTGCCCGGGTTCCCTTTGTGGGTGATTTCAGGGCCCACTCACGCCATCCTGCACCATCCATCGTCTTGCCGATTCCACAAAAGGGACTCATTTGAAACCTTTCCACTGAGATTTCCTTCCTCTCTGCTAAGGAGGGGAAAATCCCATTTAGACAGTGACTTAAGAAACCCTGCAGATCATTTTCAGCGGTTAGGGAACAGATAGGGTCCAAACTGAGGCAGATGTGTGGGGTGCAGGGAGTCAGTAATTGTGTAATCTACTGATGCCCGGTGGCTTCTACTGGAGTTTCACGTTCAAAGGCCACCGTCCAATGACCGTTAGCGTGTGTAAATGCTGAGTGCTTTTCAAAGTGCGATGCTACGCTAGATAGGAGAGTAAAAAACTCTTTGAAGTAACAAACATTTTCGCCGTCGAGAATGTCCCCGGAATATGTCTTCAATGTAAATACACACCCTGGTCGTGTTAGTCAGTGGACGTAAATCTCATTGTGATGTGTAATACCAGTGGAGGAGAAATACAACACAATGCATGTGGTTTAAATTACCAATCCCGGGTTGTGCGTTCAGACTGCGAACAGGGGATGGGGGCTCCTAGCACCTCATTCACCTCTCCTCAGCCCTTCCTTGGTCTCAGAAAACAGGGGCTGCTCAGGCCTGCTCTTCCTATGACAGCACTGAGCTGCGATTGAGAAGGGAAACTCGTAAAAAATAATCACATTTTATGAGTTCTCCTTAAGAGACCCGTGGAGGAGAGACCATTTGCAGCTTGTTTTGCTTCAGTCTAATTTGGTGCCGGAGACTGGAGGCCAACTCACACCTAGTCTCATGTCACAGAACAAACAAGGAACTCTGTAGAACAGAACAGAAGCACTAACTGTCAATTTGACTGGTATCATGCAATCATTACCATGGTAATTTGGAATTTTACAGTTTGATATCAACTGATGCAGAGTAGTTACGGTAAATAATGTCTTCTACATTTTGTGAGGACCTTACCGCAATTTTATTTTCAGATTTCCTTTTTAGGCATTTATGCACACAGTCCAACAAAAAAAGGTAACATCTGATATGGACTGATATTGTAAGAACGACAGGACATACAAGGGCAGAACCACAGGAGATTCAGGGGCAGAACCACAGGAAATTCAGGGGCAGAACAACAGGAAATTCAGGGGCAGAACAACAGGACATACAGGGGCAGAACCACAGTTCTTTCCACATTGACAGCTTTGGGACTCCATCTAGCACTCTGTGTATTTCTGACCCAGCAGAGATAACCCAAGACTACCTATGACCCGAAGGCCCTTTGCACGGTCCATTATGATAGTGGGTACCAGCGGTGTGTTCTGGTCTCCTGTCCTGCGGTATAGTCATCAGTTGATGTAGTGTGAAGGACTAGGGGTAAAAAACAACACAGGAACGTCTATGCTACTATGCGTCTGGGAAGCCCCATGGAAAATGCTAATTGGCTTGTGGAAGCCCAAGGGATTTTCCATTTAAGGCGTTAAACAGGGGTTGTGACTCTCTGTGGTAACTACAGATCTCATGGCTCTGATCATTCATTCGCTCATCCCCCCTAATAAAAATAAATCACACTAGAATGTATGTAAGTGGCTCTGGATAACATCTTCAGGTAAATTACTAAAATGTATAAATATTTTTAAAAAAGGACTACTTAGTAGAACATTATATTTAATTCCTCAGGCATTTAAAGTCACACACAGACCTCTGTGAACTCCTTGTTGGAAGAACTGTGTAGGAATAACAAAATGGCTTGTTGCAGCTGTCTGGTGAGGTCTGAGGAACTATTCAAATCTCAAGGAATCCAGAGGGTATAAATGGGATGTAACATTTTTTGGTTACACTTTATTTTGAGAGCCCCAATTTCCATCTGCAGATGTTGAATAGATAGAAATACTATCAATAAACTTTCAACAAATTATCTGTTTTTAAGCAACAGCTTGCTAATGTTAGGGTTATTATAAATGTTAATAATAGAGTCAGTATAAATGTCAATGTTAAGGTAAGTATAAATGTTAATGTCAGGGTTGGTATAAACGTTAATGTTAGCGATAGTATAAATGTAAATTTTAAGGTCAGTATAAATGTTAATGTTAGTGTCAGTATAAATGTTAATTTTCAGGTTAATATAAATGTTGATGTTAGGGTTAATATAAATGTTAATATCAGGATTAGTATAAATGTTGATGTTAGGATTAATATAAATGTTAATGTTAGAGTCAGTATAAATGTTAATGTTAGGATTAGTATAAATGTTAATGTTAGAGTCAGTATAAATGTTGATGTTAGGATTAATATAAATGTTAATGTTAGGGTTAGTATAAATGTTAATGTTAGGATTAGTATAAATGTTAATGTTAGAGTCAGTATAAATGTTCATGTTAGGATTAGTATAAATGTTAATGTTAGGGTTAGTATAAATGTTAATATCAGGATTAGTATAAATGTTGATGTTAGGATTAATATAAATGTTAATGTTAGGGTTGGTAAAAACGTTAATGTTAGCGATAGTATAAATGTAAATTTTAAGGTCAGTATAAATGTTAATTTTAGGGTTAATATAAATGTTGATGTTAGGGTTAATATAAATGTTAATGTTAGGGTTAGTATAAATGTTAATGTTAGGATTAGTATAAATGTTAATGTTAGGATTAGTATAAATGTTAATGTTAGAGTCAGTATAAATGTTAATGTTAGGATTAGTATAAATGTTAATGTTAGGATTAGTATAAATGTTAATGTTAGAGTCAGTATAAATGTTAATGTTAGTATTAGTAGAAATGCTAATGTTAGGATTAGTATAAATGTTAATGTTAGGGTTAGGGTTAGTATAAATGTAAATGTTAGGGTTAATATAAATGTTGATGTTAGGGTCAATATAAATGTTAATGTTTGGGTTAATATAAATGTTAGTGTTAGGGTTAATATAAATGTTAATATCAGGGTTAGTATGAATGTTAATGTTAGGATTAGTATAAATGTTGATGTTAGGGTTAGTACAAATGTAAATGTTTGGGTTAATATAAATGTTAATATTAGGGTTCGTATAAATATTAATATTAGGATTAGTATAAATGTTGATGTTAGGGTTAATATAAATGTTAATGTCAGGGTTAGTATAAATGTTAATGTTAGGGTCAGTATAAATGTAAATTTTAGGGTAAATATAAATGTGAATTTTAGGGTAAATATAAATGTTAATGTTAGGGTTAGTATAAATGTTAATATTAGGGTTAGTATAAATGTTAATTTTGGATTAGTATAAATGTTTATGTTAGGGTTAGTATAAATGTTAATTTTAAGATTAGTATAAATGTTAATGTCAGGATTTGTATAAATGTTAATGTCAGGGTCAGTATTAATGTTAGAGGTTAAGCAGATAGTCCAAATGTTATTGAAAGTCTGTAGAAAATCTTTAAACCCTCTACAGAAACCGTTTTGGAAATCTCAAAATAAAGTGTCACCCATTTTAGTTTTTGTTTTGTTTCATGTCCCTAATTTCTTTCTTAAAACAAACTTAATCAAAATGTGACACTGAGTGTTGAGTGAAAGTCAGTGCTTTGAGGGGCCCTGATTTCTTAATGCAAACTAGTAAATTAGGAAGAGAATTAAGAAGAGAAAAATACAAGATACGGTGAGAATAATATGAAGATGGTGATTCACTTTGGCTTCCCTGACTTCAAAGGCACAAATGTCAAACCATTCACACAGTCCGGTAAACAAACTATGGACGAAACCTCCTTCAGACCAAATTACTGGGATCTGCCAATACAGTAACCACGACTCCATCTTTCAGTGACAAGATTTGCATTTAAAATGCATTTGGTACACGGCCAATCAGCAAACATAAAGCGGGAGAAAGGATGAAAGGAACGAAGGAGGCCAAAAATGAAAAGAGACAGAAAGAAGAGACAAGTTGACGGAGATGGAGAAGGAGAGGCAGAGCGGGAGCCGTAAACAAAGCATCCAAACACTACAGGCGCTAAAACGCGTAAGTGAGGAGGAAGAGAGAGTGAGTTGGTGGTGCAGGAAAGGAGCCAGTCCCTGCGGCCGTAACCTCAGCAACATCTCCATGTGCAGCCGCTTCTCCCTCTCTCCTGCAGCCGGCCTCAGGCCCTGCAATAAATACATTTTCAATTACAGGGGCCAGGAGAGGAGGGGGAGGGACCAGGGGAGGGGGCGGGACCAGGGGAGGGGGAGTGGAGGGGCTCCAGAGTGCTTAAGATGGAAACGCCCCGGGCGGGGGCACCGCCCTGCAGCACGAGCCGCAGACTGCCCACACAGGGGACGCACGCCTGCCATTGGCTGGCCCTCACAACCCAGTCAGCCGTTTACCAGCTCCATGCCGTCCGACCGGCGGTACGGTCCAGGCCAGGGCTTGGATGCAACACCTGCAGTGAAACAGTATCTTCACTGCCCGCACCGCAATCCGATGGGGCGTCCCGAATGGCACACTGTTCACCGGTCGAGGCGCCACAGATCTGGCGAAGAGAGGTGCGCACTAAACACACAACCGCACTCTGTTTGGGATGTGGCCAAGAGGGGAGACGGGCACTGGGCAGACACCCGTGGTGGTACCGGGAATGCTGGTACCCATCTGGGGGACTTGGTCAGGGCAGACCACCAGACATGCAGCCTGTAAGTCTTTTATAGGTGGCTGTAGGTAATGGTTATGCTACCTCCTCTCTGGCTGCTATGAGAGACAGAGAGGAAGGAAGTGGCCCAACAGGAGAGGAGGATGGGAGGGCCGAAGCCAAGGATTCTTGGTACAACAAGCAGAATGTCTCTGGGTGTCTCCAGCCCCTCCTCTTATCTCTGGGTGTCTCTAGCCCCTCCTCTTATCTCTGGGTGTCTCTAGCCCCTCCTCTTATCTCTGGGTGTCTCTAGCCCCTCCTCTTATCTCTGGGTGTCTCTAGTCCCTCCTCTTATCTTTGGGTGTCTGTAGCTCCTCTTGTCTCTGGGTGTCTCAAACCCCTCCTCTAATCTCTGGGTTTGTCTAATCTCTCCCCTGACCCTGGATGTCTCTAACCCCTCCCTCTTGTTTATGGGGTACTCTAACCCCTCTCCTGGTATCTCCTGGGTGTCTTTAGCTGTGGTTAATTAACCTTTAAAGCTCATCAATATGTTGATTCACTTGCCTATTCATATTCATTAAAGCTTCATTTAAGTCTATATAAGCTCAAATGTAAGGTTATAGGTTTTCCTTCACAAACTTAATGTGCACTCTGGTATACATTGACATCTGGTATATGTCAATGTATTCTCTGTCAACAGGAACTCACGGTCCCCAGCAAACTGGTCCCCAGCAAACTGGTCCCCAGCAAACTGCTATCCAGCAAAATGGTCCCCAGCAAACTGGTCCCCAGCAAACTGGTCCCCAGCAAACTGTAACTTTGTTTTCCTGCTTTTGATAACAAGTGGTTCCCATCATGGAGCCCAGCCTCCGGCGTCCTGCTGGTGACATTCTGTGGATGGTAGTGGCTGACACATTCACACCTACCTTCTAGAGCAGGGGTGTTCAACTCTCACCCAATGATGTACCAAGGCCTGCCGGTGTTCTGTTCTACCTCATCAGTAGATATGGCTTTGTGGTCCAGATTTAAATACCACTGTCCTAGATCTGACAAAAAAAGCAAATTAATTGAACACATCTGTATAACTAAAAGAGCTTCAGAGCATCTCAGCAGAGAGAGAAGAATCTCCCAGAAGAACAAACCTCTTAAGCAGCACTCAGAAGTGGTTAGCCAGAAGCCTGTCTAATAAACTCACGAAACACTACCTAAAGGATTAAACTTTCTCGGTTCTGTTGAGTCCAAAATGAAACAATTAGGCATGAATGCCAAGTGCCACAGCTTGCAATAACAAAATGCTTTGCATCACCTGGCTAACACCATCCCTATGATGAAGCATGGTGTTGCTTCCCAGCAGACGGGATCAGGATTCAAGGAAGATTGAACAGAAGAAAATACAGTGGTCCATGGAAACCACCTGATCCAGATTGTACAGGATATCTGACTGAGATAATTATTCATCTTTCGACAACGACCCAAAGCCCACAGCCAAGACAAGTCCGAAGTGGCTCTGGGACAAGTCTGAAGGGGCTTTGGGACAAGTCCGAAGGGGCTTTGGGACAACTCTGAAGTGGCTTTGGGACAAGTCCGAAGGGGCTTTGGGACAAGTCCGAATTGGCTTTGGGACAAGTCTGAAGTGGCTTTGGGACAAGTCTGAAGGGGCTTAGGGACACGTCTGAAGTGGCTTTGGGACAACTCTGAAGTGGCTTTGGGACAAGTCCGAATTGGCTTTGGGACACGTCTGTGAATGTTCTTGAGTGGCCCAGCCAAAGCCTGGACTTTGAACATCCATTTTACCCCTCAGAACATCTGGAGAGACCTGAGGATAATGGTTCAACAATGCTCCCCATACAGTCTGATATAGCTTGAGGGAATCTTCCTAAATTCAGGTGTGCAGATGATAGACACATTCCCAAGAACGTTTGAAGCTGCAATGGCTGCCAAAGGCGCTTCTACAAAGTATAGAACAAGGGGTCTGAATACACATGTACATGAGATATTTAAGATATTTATTTTCAATCATTTGGTTAAGATTTCTAAGGACAGATTTTTGGTGTGTTACAGTATTATGGTGTATTTTGTGTACATTGATGACAAACTTTTTTTTAATCCGTTATAAATTCAGTTTAAAACAAAAAGGTCTGGAGAATGTAAATGGCGCTGAAACCTTTCCAAAATAAGAGTAACTATAACATTTTTGCAGGATTTCAAAGTGCTTCCAGAACTAAAAACAAACAAGCAATGTTTAATTGCGAGGTCAGGCAGCTGAGGTCAAGTCTTTGAATGCTGCATCCTCCGAAGATGAGAGGGTCAGGTCGTGGCTTGAGCAGAGGGAGGTGGTCAGAGAATGCTAGATGATGGTGATGGAGTCTGTTGATGATCTTATAAAGGGCAGGTCTGGGATCAGCGTGATCTTCCCTTCCGTGGCCTCCACTTGGAGGACGCCTTGGAAGCTCTGGGCACCAAGAAGTTCACCACACAAAGTTCACAGTAAATAGTTGCTAGTCGTCCTCCCTATGATTCCTCTTACTCAGTGCTGCTTTAAGCCTTCATTCTCCATTCCTCTTACGCTTCAGGCAACTCCTCAAATAATGTTCTCAAAAGATCAGAAACTGGCCGCCAATTGAAACCAAAGGCTGCTACTGTGATGAACCAGATCAGCATTAGCCAGCTAGCTGGCCATAACCTTGGTTCAAAAATGGTTGAGTGCAAGGAATGACTAGTCGAGCCAAAACATGTTTAACCATTGGCTGATCTCCAGGCTAAAAAAAACATGTATTTGAAAAAATGCTCAGTGTTATCAGAAACAAAACAATATACTGAAAATAATATGAACATAACAATAAAAAAAACATATGACCAGGAGCTTTGTGTTTAGGCTGCAATTGAGTCACCATGGTAACTTTGAACCACAGTACTTAAGAGTCGTTTAGCAAAACTGGTGATATGAACACAATTCTTGATGAGATAACAGAATAAATAATATATTTATAACATTACACAGATTTTGTATTTATTACTCTTTAAACAACAACATAATCACTACTTTCATTGTATTTTATATTTTCCTTCTATCATGTATTCCTTGACAGTCACTTTTTTCAGCTATTAAAGTCATTTCTATGGAAACTGGGCAATATGTCATAACGAATGCTATTAGAAATAAGGTCTAAATTATGTCCTTTATCCCGACTTTCCATCCAATCAGACTGCTCCACCTCTTCATCACTCAACCAACTCAGTTATCAGAAGCCAGGGCCTCAACAGGCTAATGACAACAGACTAATGACAACAGACTAATAACAACAGACTAATGACAACAGACTAATGACAACAGACTAATGACCCCAGTTTGGGTCAACTGCCAGTCATCCACTCAGTCAGTCAGTCAATCATCCAATCAGCCATCCATTCAACGAGTCTGTCAATTAGTCAATGTGTCAGCCAGTCGACTAGTCAGCCAGTCAGTCAACTAGTCAACCAGCCTGTCAACTAGTAAACCAGTCAGTCAACTAGTCAACCAGTCTGTCAACTAGTCAGTCAGCCAGTCAACAGGGCACAATAAGTCAAGGCTGTCCTGGGATGAGAGGTAACAATAAGTAAAGGCTGTCCTGGGATGTCAGGTAACAATAAGTAAAGGCTGTCCTGGGATGACAGGTAACAATAAGTAAAGGCTGTCCTGGGATGACAGGTAAAAATAAGTAAAGGCTGTCCTGGGATGACAGGTAACAATAAGTAAAGGCTGTCCTGGGATGACAGGTAACAATAAGTAAAGGCTGTCCTGGGATGACAGGTAAAAATAAGTAAAGGCTGTCCTGGGATGACAGGTAACAATAAGTAAAGGCTGTCCTGGGATGACAGGTAACAATAAGTAAAGGCTGTCCTGGGATGACAGGTAACAATAAGTACAGGCTGTCCTGGGATGACAGGTAACAATAAGTACAGGCTGTCCTGGGATGACAGGTAACAATAAGTAAAGGCTGTCCTGGGATGACAGGTAACAATAAGTACAGGCTGCCCTGGGATGACTTCCAAATGTCACCCCTATTCCCTAGATAGTGTAGCACTTCTGACCAGAACCCAAGTCCCAGAGGACTATGTAAGGAGGTCAGATGTTTAGGGTCAGACCAGGGCTAAAAAAAAGCAGTGGGAGCGGAAATCATCTGCCTCTGAGGTGGCTCGTGTAGGCATCAGAGGTCACGGGGTCAAGCCAGTCATACCGAGAGAACTGTGTCACTGGTGTTTCCACTCAGAGGATTAACATTGCACAGTGACACATGGAGCTGACCATGGGAATCATGTGGACAGACCACCAGACAGGCACAGGACACAGGCTCACACGCACTTTAACCGCTTATTTACAGGCACAATAAACAGAATAAACCACATAAACTGCTACTTCCTCCTGTTACATAAAAAGTCTGAAGTTTAGTTTAAATTCTGATATCCATCAGCTGGAGAACCTGCAACAGCTAGTCAGTCTGGATTCCAAATGAAACAGTCAACATACAATTATTGTACATACTACTACGGATGGCAGCAGAAATAATACCAAGGCTAGCTGAAAGAGACCCCAGCAGAAATAATACCAAGGCTAGCTGAAAGAGACCCCAGCAGAAATAATACCAAGGCTAGCTGAAAGAGACCCCAGCAGAAATAATACCAAGGCTAGCTGAAAGAGACCCCAGCAGAAATAATACCAAGGCTAGCTGAAAGAGACCCCAGCAGAAATAATACCAAGGCTAGCTGAAAGAGACCCCAGCAGAAATTAGAGCAAGAATTATTCATATTTTGAGTCCAGCTATGGGTTGCACACCTACCACCCCCACTTCCTTCCTTCTCTCTGTGGTGGGGGGGGTTCATGTTCTCTTTAATGGACCAGACCCCCCCGAAAAAAGAAACGCCACATGGCTTAAAACAATTACAGTCCAAAAAGCAACTGATCCAACTATGAAGACAACAGCTGGCACTGATATTTACTTTAATGAATTGGGCCCCATTATGAGAAAACAACTCTACTGGGACTCCTTGCTGAGGCCCTGGGCCTGAATGGATGTCAGGGAAGAGGAGGCTGTACAAAGGCCTTCCTGGGGCCACAGTGAGTCTAGCGAGAGGAGCAGTGAAGATGAAAGAGCTGCGGTCAGATCATATTTACCCACCATTCAGGGTGGATACGAACCCTCGTCGACCACATCCTGTTTGGATAAATAAGGGACAGGGCAGCGAAGTTGAAGAGGGAGGGGGGGCAGTCTAGAATGTACTCCCTCTCCTATCCAACCTGCCACACGCATGGGAAAGTCAATAATAAACTGGATTAGGTCTCTTCAAAGGCCAGAATGTTAAACGAGGAAGCAGAGTGGACCATGCTCTTCGTCCTCCCTGCTCTGTTATGATTGGTCAGGAAGATACACACACACACACACACACAAACACACACACACACACCCAACACACACCAACAGGGAGTAAGGAGGGTAACTGAAATCGATTCCAGACCGGGTTTGTTTGAGTTTATTTATTGTCTTTTCAGCTGTATAAACCAAGGGGAGTGGCAGGGAAAGTGAGATGCATGTTCAGACAGCTCCACAAAGTCAGCTCCACAGAATCAATTCTACAGATTTAGCTCCACAAAGTCAGCTCCACAGAATCAATTCTACAGATTTAGCTCCACAGAGTCAGCTACACAGAATCAATTCTACAGAGTTAGCTCCACAGAGTCAGCTCCACATAATCAATTCTACAGAGTCAGCTCCACAGAATCAATTCTACAGAGTCAGCTCCACAGAATCAATTCTACAGAATCAGCTCCAGAGTCATCCCCACAGAATCAATTCTACAGAATCAACTCCACAGAGTCAGCTCCACAAAATCAATTCTACAGAGTCAGCTCCACAGAGTCAGCTCCACAGAATCAATTCTACAGAGCCAGGTCCACAGAGTCAGCTTCACAGAATCAATTCTACAGAGTCAGCTCCACAGAATCAATTCTACAGAGTCAGCTCCACAGAATCAATTCTACAGAATAAATTCTACAGAATCAGCTCCACAGAATCAATTCCACAAGATCAGCCCCACCAAATACCTGAGGCACACACAGCCAAGCCAAATGGTGAAGTGGCAGTGAGGAGCACCATGGTCAGACTGTCTCCAGGAGACAGTCTTTTGGGAGGCCTTTGCATGGCTTCGTTGGGTCAATGGAAAACACTTCTTTTGAATACATTCAGAAAAGCATTCAGAGCCTTTTGTTTGTTTTTTAGTTCATATTGCTTGAACTGCAGTCGTCAGGCAGTGTGCCTGTGTTTGCACCCAGCGGTGGGAATGACAGGGTTTCACCCCTTCGTTCTTAGATATTATGTCAGGGAACATTTCTAAAGCCCCAACAATGCCTTATTTCTCACTGTATCAGTGTGGTGTCTTTGATGAGGAGGTTAATGACTTTGGTCAGTATGATAGATCACGCTGAACACATGTTACATTACTCTGACAGAGACGGTGTAGAGTCAGTTCTGACATGACCCGCTCCCAAAGTCAACCCAGTTCCGTTTCAGGAATTTTCACCCAGCTGTGAGTCAAGTATTTCTGGTGTTTGTAGTGTGTGTCTGTTTGTGTGTCTGTGTGTGTGCCTAGTGGTATTCTGTATGGGTCGGTGTATGTGTGTGTGTGTGTGTGTGTGTGTGTATGTGTGTGTGTGTGTGTGTGTGTGTGTATGTGTCTGTGTGTGTGTGTGTGTGTGTGTGTTGTGGATAAGGGCAGAGTTATTTCCTCCTCTCAACAGTAAACTCCATCTTCCCTCCATCACACTCCATCTATTCATTTCATTCTGCTTCCAATCATTCGCTCTCGTTCTCTCTCTTTATTTTCTCCAGGATCCCAGTTGCCTCCTAAACACACACACAGGCACTTTATTTTCTCTAGGATCCCAGTTGCCGACTGAACCCAGACACAGACACACACACACACACACACGCGCGTGTGCACGCCCAGGCCTCGACACACCGCGAGGCTCTCCCTGGGCCCGTGTGGCTGTAAAGTGATACCACGTCTCGGAGCATTTCGCACATGCCTTCCCGGACAGTTCCCACACTCCCTGCCCGTCTCAGCCTGTCTGACCTCCTCCCCTCCCTTCCCCTCCCCTCTGCTCCTCCCGTCTCCTACAGCCTGCGGTTTGGACAGCTGCGGCCAAGCTGGCTGCTCTGCTCGTGGAAAACATCCGCCACACATGGAGGGCTGCGGCATGGATCCTCTAGGCCCGGCTGCAGCCGGGCCTCTGTGGGGGACTGTTTCCCAGCCCCGTGGACACGTCTGACCCCCTGCCCTCCTCCCTCCGCCCGCCCTCTAACTCCCCAGGGTCACATGCCCTAATCCCCTGAAGCATGGCTCCAATTTAGGCCCCCCCACCCACAGGAGGGGAGCGGGTTGCTGTGTGCCTGCTTGGCGACTCCTGTCTGACCCAAGGCCCATGGCCAACCGGCACATATGACATGTTTTCACTTCTGGACCGGGACTCTGCTGGCCAATGGTGAGAATAACAGACAACCACCAGAACTTCTTTGTTCAACTCCCTGTTCACTGTGTGTCTCTCAATACGTGTTAGAGCCTCATACAGATTGCTACCAGTGGGTTCCTCAGCTCAGCTCTTCACACAGACAAAGACACAGGGAACATGATCATCCCTAGATCAGATCAACCATTTGCTGTACTGTAAAAAAACAGTCTTCTTGTTGTGGCCTTTGCCTTGCATTATAT
Source organism: Esox niger (assembly GCA_016801105.1). Lineage (NCBI taxonomy): Eukaryota > Metazoa > Chordata > Actinopteri > Esociformes > Esocidae > Esox > Esox niger. Next base: position 32,798 of record JACXGJ010002026.1, read on the forward strand.
CTTCTCCCTTGTTCAGATCATAGGGGCTGAGTCTATTCTGGGCTGTCTTGGCAGGAAGCTGCACCTCAAATGACAGGACAGTGATGGTGGATGACTCCTGTGACCTGACAGAAGTTCTGGAGTGTTATTGGATGACTCCTGTGACCTGACAGAAGTTCTGGAGTGCTGGTGGATGACTCCTGTGACTTAACAGGAGTTCTAGAGTGTTGCTGGATGACTCCTGTGACCTGACAGAAGTTCTAGAGTGTTATTGGATGACTCCTGTGACCTGACAGAAGTTCTGGAGTGCTGGTGGATGACTCCTGTGACTTAACAGGAGTTCTAGAGAGTTGCTTGATGACTCCTGTGACCTAACTGAAGTTCTAGAGTGTTATTGGATGACTCCTGTGACCTGACAGAAGTTCTGGAGTGCTGGTGGATGACTCCTGTGACTTAACAGGAGTTCTAGAGAGTTGCTTGATGACTCCTGTGACCTAACTGAAGTTCTAAAGTATTGGTGGATGTCATTCTGAATGCCTGACCTTTATAAAAATCTAAACCCATTGCCTTTGCAAAACTGCTGTGGCTCGTTGAAGCCAGTTCTGACTCAGCCATGATGTGTGTTTTCATCTCATTACAAAGATAATGCCCTTTACTGGACATTGTTACATGCTCAGAAATGTTCTGTTTTTGGTCCACTTTAGTCCACTATATCCGCTCATGTAGAGAACCAGGAAGGTCAGACTCAGGACCTAATGAACATCTGTAAGAGAGCATGGATTCCCCTTGCAGCCTCCCCCTTCCACGCCGTCCCCCAAGAGGAGCTGCACTCACTCAGAGGCTGTGATTTGGACGCTCATAAACCAACTCTGCTTGCTCCGACACTGGAAAAAATATCATAAAAAAGTAGTAGGAAAAAAGTGTTAAGTTGAAAAGCGAGGCGTTTTTTTTTCTTTATTTTCTCTGCTGTGAGATTTTGGGTTTCGGCTTAAACCTCCCCGGTTGCCAGGCGCTGCTCTTTCATCATTTGGCAGCCTGGTGCTCCTGTTGCGCTGTTCTTCATACCTCCTGGCAGTAGGCAACTGAAACACCACTCACCCTCCTCAGAGAGATACCCGCTTGTTTCAAAAGCAGCAACCTGGGTCCGTCTTTCTATTCTTTCTATTTCTCTCCTCTTCCCTCTCCTCTCTCTTCTTGTTCAGATCCGGTAGCTACACAAGAATAATGTTTGTGGTTATATAATCTCCGTTGATGGATTGCTCCAAGTGATGGAGATGATGTTGAAAGCGAGGGAAGAGAGAGGCAGAAAACAATGACCTTTGATGTCTCGTAGTCTTTCTTGGAAATACAGAAACTTGGTGGTATCATCACTAAAATGTGCCCTTTCCAAAAACATGATCCCTTCATCATTCTGAAAAAATACAATTCTTTTGGAGGCGATTTCAAAGTACACCTGCCATTCTCTTTGCATGTTTTTTTTATCCAAAACACAAAACCCCCAATATTTTTGCACATCTACCGCCCACTAACTCATATGGTCATTCCTTTATGGCTTCATATTTCAGATCCGTTATGAAACACAAAAAGTGACAGTTGATTCACCTATTTTCGACCAAATATCTGCTGAAATTATAATCAATCATCTGGCAATAACACTCACGCATATCCGAAAAAAGGGATACAATCAAAAATATTAATAAAATATGTACATAAATAGTATATATTTCCATAAGACATAATCATGTAATATGTAATACATGTAATATATCATTTGATGATTTTGTGCCACTTGATATAGGGAACGTTAACTGGCACTATCAAAAACACTCAAAACAATCAAACACGATTAAATTGGCACAATCAAAAACACAAGCACAATGAAGTGCCCCTAAAGCTTTAGAATGTGCCCCACTCCAGTTAGTAAAGAGAAGACACTGGTTCCCACAGAGACAAAAAAAGCAGTCCAAACTCTACACATTCTTCTACTCTAGATGTCCCACCATGAGCACTTCATCATGGAGGCATTTTATCGTGTCACCCGCCCCGGCCAGGCCAGAAAGGAGAGACTACTGCCCGTGGTAACGAGTAGACTTAGCAGCATGGCGTTACAGGACTTCCCCAGTTCACTGGCACCTTGCTGAGGGAGTTAATGGCATCCGGGGACTCCTGTAAAGTCCCACACATACACACGTATAGACACACGTAAACAAATCGTCCACCTGCCATCTGAGTCCACCTGCTGCCCACGGCCCAGGCTGATGTTTCCGGCTGGAATCTGTAAATGTCACAGGGGCTTAGACAGTCTGACACTGAGGGACGGACGTGTGTCCTCGCTGAGATCCAACCTGACCAGGACATGCAGTCTGAGATAGTAAGACAAATATATTTTGTGTTTTGGGCAACAGCTCGCACTCAAATGCAGAGAACAACATTTTATTTCTTTACTTTTTTGCTATAACATGTTTTAACTGCAGTGAGGACTCGGCATATTGTGATGGTTCAGTCTGGTCTAGGTTGTGCAAAGATCCAGGGTTCTGAATGAAATTTCACTGGATCCTCTCGGCAGTACAAGTAGTGGTATTTCCACAACAGTAAGACCCAGACTCAAACTTCACATCAGGCTGGGATCCAATCAGCAATACGGTCCACTATCTAATATGATCCATTGAGGGCCTTGGCGCTGGTCTCAAAACACCAGAGAGTTGCTTTTGATTGATGATCCATTTCATTCCCGCCCCAGATACCTGCCATGACAGAGACGGGACAAAACCCAAGGGCCGGGGCAGAACTAACTTAATTCTTGTCATCCGCCCCCTTGCAAGGTATGGGAAAAATAGCGTGGTCTGAAGTTTCGGGGATGAGAGAAGAGCCTTGAATGGAGCCAAAAGGAGAAAGGGGCTGAAAGGAAAAGGAACTTGGTCAATGGGAGGGGGCCGAAGCGGATGAATGCTCCGTTCCCGTGGTCGGCCGTGTTGATATTTCCCTCTATGGCCTCTTCTAAAGTGAGCATTTTAAGCCACCCCGACACACTAAATTTGCCCATTGTGAGCAGAGAGGCCCCTGCCTGCGGAGACGCAAGGTGAGGAGGCGCTGGGGGCAGATGGAACCTGCTTGTCACCTCAATGGCCCTTTTCTCCCTACGGACGAACCTCCCCGCCCCTTCACGGCCATTCACCCCCAGCGCCAGTGGGAACGTCCCGGGACCTCGTGCTTTGGGACGGACCCATATAATGAGCCCCTCTAGCAGGCTTGAATGTGGCGCCATTGTCCCCCCCGGGGCCATTAAACCACCTCCTGGGCAAACAGGAGCGTCCCTCTTCCTTTATGGAGGCCGAGGACACAACAAAGAGCAGAGTCATTGGGACACATGGAGGCCGGCTATTGTCTGGCGTTCTTTCTGAAGCACAGAGCTCCTCAATGGCTGGGGCTGGGAAGGGGAGGCCCCCGTTTGGTCTTTAGCACTTCCATATCGCCACAATCCGTTGTTTGGCCCGAGCGGAGATTTGACCATAATTGACTGAGTGGCCCCGGTACGCCACGCAACAAATAACCTGAGGAGAGACAGAGTAAGTATTGTGTCTAAAGCTGTTTGCCACTCACTGTGCTGTGGCAAAAAACTGGTTGTAAGAGGAAGCTGAGGGCCACTGAGGGCCCTGGGGGCTACTGGGGGCCACTGGGGGCCAATGAGAGTCTTGGGGCTAACAACTGAAGCACAGAAGAGATGGAAGACTCAGTTCATCTCCAGTGTTCTGAGACGCGAAATAAATAATCCCAATATGGACAAGATAGTGGAAAAGGAAAGGTCACAGAGTTAAAGCAGACTCTAATATGACTCCTCTTACAAATCTAAAAAATGACTTAAATGACCTAAATGTGACTCCTGTTGGTCTAGAAGCGATCATTGTTATACAAATATCAACCAGTCTGATTGCATGTCAGAATTGGTAAGGCAGAGTAAATCAAATCCATTACATGGTCATACATTAATATCTGAAGGCTTTTTATACAGCACCCAAGAAATACAGCACTCATATCTGTATGTGCCCTGGGCCTTAACCCAAGCCCTGACCCCACCCAGTCCTCAGCTCTGACCCCACCCTAACCCCAGCCCTGACCCCACCCGGCACCTTCCTCCAGTCCCGTGTCACCGATGTCAGTGATTAGCTGTGGGCAGGTGGAGAATGCTGGTCTCCTGAGGAGAGGTTAAGGAGCGGGATCAGGCCCTCCCTGGGAGCTGCTAGCTGGCTCTCTGCCACCAGGTCATCCATCCCGGGGCCCTAATCGAGTTATCATATCAACAAATCTCTCATCAGGGGCCCCGGACCTGACACTCCCAGAAAGAGACCCAGAGGGGGACGACAAATTTCCAGCAGCAGGGCGCTGGAGCTCGCCTGCCAGGCTGCGTTAAAGACACCTCCAGTCCCCAGTGGAGCTGCGGGGGGGCACACCCACACTGGGCACCATGCTGGGGCAGTTATTCCATTAGCCTTGGTGCTAAGTGGGCAGCTCCATTCTGCAACCTCGTAGCACAAGGAGCCTCCCGCCGGGTGACGACTGTGGTTAGTATGGGAAGGAGACGGAGAGAAAAGAGCAGGAGTCAAAGTGAGCGTATGTTTAGCGAGTGAGCCTCCAGAATAAGCAGGGAGCCTGAGCATGACGGTGAGGACCAGAGATGGGCATTGTTCAGTCACAATGGGCTGTTATGACACCCGCTTTCATCTCTGACAGCAAGACAGTCAGTTTCTTGATGTTTTTAAAGCTGGAATTCAAAAGGGCTGAAAATGGAATCCTCTCTGTCTCCAAGGATTTTTCCCACTGCAGGTGAGATCTGTGGGGAGGGACATTTGTTTCTCTTTGGTAATGACAGTGTAGCGGCAATGACAGTGTACCTATCGACAAAAACAATGTAGCTATCGGCAATGACAATTTAGCTATCGGCAATGACAATGTAGCTATCGGCAATGACAGTGTAGCTATCGGCAATGACAGTGTAGCTATCGGCAATGAAAATGTAGCAAACGGTAATGACAGTGTAGCTATCAGTAATGACATTGTAGCTATCGGCAATGACAGTGTAGTTATCGGCAATGACAATGTAGCTATCAGCAATGACAGTGTAGCTATCGGCAATGAAAATGTAGCTAATGGTAATGACAGTGTAGCTATCAGTAATGACATTGTAGCTATCGGCAATGACGGTGTAGTTATCGGCAATGACGGTGTAGTTATCGGCAATGACAATGTAGCTATCAGCAATAACAGTGTAGCTATCGGTAATGACAGTGTAGCTATCGGCAATGACAGTGTAGCTATCGGTAATGACAGTGTAGCTATCGGCAATTACAATATATCTATCAGCAATAACAGTGTAGCTATCGGTAATGACAGTGTAGCTATCGGTAATGACAGTGTAGCTATCGGCAATTACAATGTAGCTATCGGCAATGACTGTGTAGTTATCAGAAATGACAGTGTAGTTATTGGCAGTGACAGTGTAGCTATCGACAGTGACAGTGTAGTTATCGGAAATGACAGTGTAGCTATCGGAAATGACAGTGTAGCCATTGCCAATGACAGTGTAGCTATCGGAATTGACAGTGTAGCTTTCGGAAACACAGAGAAGTTGTCTTTGACAGGCCTTCAGAATTCCACTCAAGAATATCAGTGTTGACATTTTTATTTGCGGTAGGTCTCTGTTTGGGGATTGCAGGGGGGTTTATAAAAGTGTGTCTGCATCTCATGATTCAAGCTCTTTTACCTGCACACACACACACACACACACACGCACACACCGCTACCCTATCCCACTGGCTCTTATGCAAACACCAGGAAAAGTGTCTTCACAGAGAAAGAGTGATGGGGGGAGAGAGGGGGAAAAGACAAAAAAAGAGGGATTTGGAAGACAGTGGGAATGAAATAGAGAGAGGGAAGGCTAGAAAAAGAGTGTGAATGAAAGAAAGAAAAAAGAGAGAGTGACAGCGAGAGAAAGGAAAAGGGAAGGTTAGCAGCCCCAGAGTTGACCGGACAGTCCACTGCTGCCTCCTGCTAGGATCCCAAAGAACACCAAGGACCTAATGAGTGACCTGCCTCTTCAGACAGAAAACACTCTGCTCATCCACCATGACCACTCTGTCAAACATGAATACCACGTCCACCATGGAACCCCTCCATCATCCCCCTCTCCTTTTCCTCTCATCCTCTCCTCATCCTCTCCTTTCCACTCCTCCTCTTTTCTCCGCCCATCTCCTCTTCGCCTTCCCTCACCTCCCCACTGATCCTCCCCTGTCCTCCCCTCTCCTCCCCTCTCCTCCCCTGTCCTCCCCTGTCCTCTCCTCTCCTCCCCTGTCCTCCCCTCATCCCCTGTCCTCCCCTGTCCTCCCCTCTCCTCTCCTCTCTCATCCTCTTCACAATCTCATGGATCCTGAAGCCTGTTTGTTCTCTTCTCACCAGGGAGACCAGAACATGTATGACATGACAGCTGGGGGTCTGAGCGTGGCGAAGACAGTGAGAAAGAGCTGAGGAATGTGGTCAACTACTGATATTGTCCTTTTCATCATGGAGGGAGCATCACAGTCAAGCTTCTGTTGTCATCCAGGAGAAGGAAGGCGACGTTTTGTTATGTGTTACGAAATTCCCCGGTTTTCTAGAAATCCTGGTTGGAAGCTTTCAGATTCCCTGCTTGATTACCCAAGATTCAGCAAATCTTCCAAACTAAATTTTACACTCCTATTCAGGTTATCTTATTCTGCCAATGCATGTAGGCCAATTACACAAAACTACTATATGACTAGACATTTTAAGACAGAGCACATGAGTAGGACTCTGAGAAGGGATCACATGAGTAGAGCTGGTAAAACAGATCACATGACTAGGACTCTTAGAAGGGATCACATGACTAGGACTCTGAGAAGGTTCAAGTGAGTAGAGCTGGTAAAACAGATCACATGACTAGGACTCTTAGAATGGATCACATGACTAGGACTCTTAGAATGGATCACATGACTAGGACTCTGAGAAGGTTCAAGTGAGTAGAGCTGGTAAAACAGATCACATGATTAGGACTCTGAGAAGGGATCACATGACTAGGGTGCCTTCTAACCGTCATGACTACAAACCCCTGACTGAGATCACTAACTCACTGTCATTACCATTATAAAAAGACTTCATTTTCAAGAGCGTCAACGGCAGAAAGCAAATCATAAAGAGTCAAACCTTTGGTTGACAATGTTTGAATGTTAACTGGTATGTTTCATCGTTAGAAG
>JACXGJ010002026.1:40138-72753 GCA_016801105.1 Esox niger
ACACACACACACACACACACACACAGATACACACGTGTACTGTGCTTGCACGTGCAAACGTTCACATATGTATGACAAATGTAGACGGTACATCCCAGAGGAGTCACCCAACTGGCACGATGCTTCTCTGATCTTAACCTGTTTTTCCTTCTTGTTCACTACAGGGAGTAAAAGTCTCCACTGGTCAACTGCTGCTGACGTTTCAAACACAAGGAGACGACCTGGAAGCAAAACCCACAACCATGCCGTCCAAAATAGATCACATAGTGAGGTGAAACTTTGAGATCTTGTTTCACACACACACACACACACACACACACACACACATCCACTCCCAAACACAAACACCCTCCCAAGCACACACACACACACACACACACACTCACACTCAGACTCCCAGGGCAAACCCTCTACTGTCACCACCCTGTCGTGTCCTTGCCGGTAAAGGCCCAAACGGCAGAGAGTGAAATATATTTCTCGGCTTCCATTATGCCCTGCTTTTAATCCGCCGGTTGTTTGTGGCACCTTCCCCCCAGCACAAAGGGAGTGAGAGCTGCAGGAGCCCGGTCCTCAGCGGCCCCAGGGCCCGGCACAAAGCTCCTGCCAACGGGTTATGATTAGAATGTCAGTGTGACCCGTGGAGCGGCGGGGATCGCTGTGGGACGCGAGGCACAGACCCACGCCCAACATAATAGGCCGCGGCTGAAAAGAGAGGCCACAATGAATACCTAAAAAACACCCCCATTCAACCCAGAGCCTGAGAAGCACAGGTTGGCCCGCTGTCCTGCAAGTCTTCTCTCCCTGTTCGGTTGCCACCTTGGGGTCTGGGAGACGCTCCACATAACTCGCTTCAGGGGAGAGAGAGGCAGGGCCAGAGGGTGGGGCACATGAAGAGCTGCTCCGTCAAGAGCTGACAGGCCCAGACAGAGTACGAGATGCCAACCTCACCCGGATAATAACTCGCATCAGCAAAAAGACAAAAGGGTCCTCAGCAGTTATGGGTTTTCAAGGGGGGGAAACCCAAATGGATTCATAACACATTGACTTGGTACCAGAGGGCCAGCCGAGGTTCAGCTGACCACAAATGACCAGGGATGGAATTATTAACCAGGAAGAGCAATTCATCTGCCCGATGACAAAGGGGATGACAATGGACAGCAGTGGAAAGCAACCAATCATTAATGGTTACTTTCACTCACAGGACACAGCTCACAGCTGTGTGGATATCCTTTTATAGAGGAACTATAAACTAGTCTCACCCTGAAAAAGAGGACAAGTCAGGCAGCCATTATTTCTGCAGCCTATAATATTTAAACTCCAGAATGTGCAATTCATCAAAATGACCTGTCACAATGTGGATGAAGCAACAGAATATGAACAAAAAAGAAAAGAAAAAATCCAAAATAACACTATTACAGGGCTGCTGTTTTGCATCAGTCCGGGTTCGAAATTACACCAACAATTTCTGCACATTAAATATTATGGTAAGACCTCTTATCTTCCACATGGCCCGTTGTTGTTTTAGCCATCTTTCTGTAATAGGGAACACAGCATAGATATCATCCAATCGGGAACACGGCATGGATATCCTCTGATAGGGAACACAGCATAGATATCATCTAATCGGGAACACGGCATGGATATCCTCTAATAGGGAACACAGCACAGATATCATCTAATAATGAACACAGCACCGATATCATCTAATAGGGAACACAGTACGGATATCATCTAATAGGGAACACAGCACGGATATCATCTAATAATGAACACAGCACCGATATCATCTAATAGGGAACACAGCACGGATATCATCTAATAATGAACACAGCACGGATATCATCTAATAGGGAACACAGCACAGATATCATCTAATAGGGAACACAGCACGGATATCATCTAATAATGAACACAGCACGGATATCATCTAATAGGGAACACAGCACGGATATCATCTAATAGGGAACACAGCACGGATATCATCTAATAGGGAACACAGCACGGATATCATCTAATAGGGAACACAGCACGGATATCATCTAATAGGGAACACAGCACGGATATCATCTAATAATGAACACAGCACGGATATCATCTAATAGGGAACACAGCACGGACATGATCTAATAGGAAACACAGCACGGATATCATCTAAAAGAGATCTCCAAAGGAGATCCAAAAGGTGGACATTGTTAGTCGGTTCAGGGTTGGTTTTTAAGATCATATTTTACACCATAAAGGAACGGATATGTGGTCTAAAGCATGATGGATACTGGAGCTCTATTGTAAAGCAAGAACCAAACAGAGAATATACTTGGAAGTTCCCTTTAAAACATCTGACCGTGGTGCCTCTCCGGGTCAGAAGTTGTACCGGCCTGGGTCAGGAGTGGTACCACTCCGGGTCAGGAGGTTTGCCGGCCCGGGTCAGAAGTTGGGCCAGCCTGGGTCAGGAGGTTTGCTGGCCCGGGTCAGAAGTTGGGCCAGCCTGGGTCAGGAGGTTTGCTGGCCCGGGTCAGAAGTTGGGCCAGCCTGGGTCAGGAGGTTTGCTGGCCCGGGTCAGGAGTGGTACCACTCCGGGTCAGGAGGTTTGCTGGCCCGGGTCAGAAGTTGGGCCAGCCTGGGTCAGGAGGTTTGCTGGCCCGGGTCAGGAGCGATGTCTCTCCGGGTCAGGAGTTGGGCCAGCCCCGGCTTGGTACGCGGTTGCCAGAGGCTAGTGGGGGCGCTGGGTGAGTGTGCCGACTTGGTTTTGTGGATTTCGGGGAGGGGGGGGGGGGGGCTGTTTTAAATGTGAAAGGACACCCACCTTTGCAAAACAGTCCCTGTAGCCGTTCCCTCTAAGGGGCACTGACAGCCATACAGCAGGGGCCCAGTGCAGGGCTGGGGTGGGTGAAGACTGGGCCCGGGAGGTTGATCAGCGTTGGGTACTGGATGTGGCAGACCCCTGGCACTCACGCCAGCTTGGCTTTTCCACGCTGCTCATTCTCCCGACACTCTGCCCCCCGCCTGCCCCCCTCAGCCGAGGCCACCTCCCTGGGCTGCTTTGTGTGCCCGCATAATCCCACAGTAAAGAGGGCTTCGCAGGTGGTCCCGACCCACCAGCCTACCCCTCTGCCTGGCTCCTCTTCGCCTGCCGTCAAGTGTCTGTCCCAGGGCTGGGATATCGCCACAACCACTGCTCTCTCTCTTCTCTATCTCTCCGTCTACCGCTGTCTCTTCTGTCTCTTTCTCTCCCCCCACAGAGAGATTAACTTCTTTAAGATACAGAAGAGCAACGTGGCTTTCTGTCTCTCTCATTCTACATCACCCTCCCTCGATCTGGCTCTTTCTGGGCTTCTGAAAAGGCAGATAACTCCATCCACAGTCATACATTACAGATCGACAGAAATTACCAGCAGAATGATATATTAAATAGGGGAGAAGACTTCACTACAACCAGCTGCGCATCCTCTCAAGCTGGACACCCCAAACTCCACATCCTCTCAGCCCTACCCTGGACACCCAAATACTATATCTTCTGAGCCCTACTGGACACCCCAATACCCAGATCCTCTAAACCATGCCCACTCAAACACGTCAATCACATCTGTGCTTATTATAGATGGAAAAGACTGGCATGCTTATATATACAATCCAAGAAGACACGAGAGAGAGGAGAACATTACTCAAATGGAGATAACACGTTTGCTTTCCAAATGCAAAGTACCCTATTCCTTCCACAGAACACTACTTTGAGCCCAACGCTGCAACCCTGTGGTCCAAAGTGATGCACTACAAAGGGAACAGGGTCCAATTTGGAACACCGCCCTGACATCATTGGTGCTTAAAGTCCACCCCTCCCCATTCTCTGACTCTTCTGAGAAATCAAACATTTAAAGACTCGCCCAGCCAATCAGAGTCCAGGCCTTCAAACCCATTAGCATTAGCACTTATCATGGCACGGACAAAATGGAAGACATTAGCATGGCATGGACAAAATGGAAGCCGTTACCATGGCATGGACAAAATGGAAGCCGTTACCATGGCATGGACAAAATGGAAGACGTTACCATGGCATGGACAAAATGGAAGACATTACCATGGCATGGACAAAATGGAAGACATTACCATGGCATGGACAAAATGGAAGACGTTAGCATGGCAGGGACAAAATGGAAGACGTTAGCATGGCATGGACAAAATGGAACCGTTACCATGGCATGGACAAAATGGAAGACGTTACCATGGCATGGACAAAATGGAAGACGTTACCATGGCATGGACAAAATGGAAGACATTACCATGGCATGGACAAAATGGAAGACGTTAGCATGGCAGGGACAAAATGGAAGACGTTAGCATGGCATGGACAAAACGAAAGCCATTATGGCTAATTGCGATGCATTTTAAATACAGGAAAACCTGTTGCCTGAAAACCTGTGATTGGGGCAAAATGAGGGAAAGGGAGGTAGAAAGAAAGAGAGAGTAAAGAAGTGAAGTTGCCAGCCTGCATCCAATTTTTTTTTAATGTTTCCTGAGAAAAAGGGGTGAGGCGAGGAGAGGGGGGGCACGGGCTATATGTGATGAAAGAAACTCATTCTCTCCTTCAGGATCCACGGGCATTCTTCAGGCTCACTTGAGCAGAACCATGCAACCACCCCCCACACCCTCTCTGCCCCCGGCGCTATCCCATCACAACAACATTCAGGACTGCCCCCGCGGAGCCCCGACGTAATCACACACCTGAAGGGCTTCAGAAAGGTGCTCAGTTATCTGACCCACAATCCCAGACTCCACCCCCTTCTCCTTCCCAGACCATGCCCCAACCCATTTCTGTTGGTCATGACCTGGCTGCAAACCTAGCATGAACATACGGTTAAACACACACACCTCGGTTGGCCATACACATTAAAAATTATAATTATATATTTCAATCTGACATTTATAGAAATGGCTAATTCTTGTTTATTTTGACATATACTATATGTACATATGCATTGATCAAACCATAAATAACCATATTTGACATATGCTCATTTAAGACATATAAGTTACATACATATATTGCCATTCATTACATTTCCGTATGGGTGTAACCAGTGATCGGATTGAATCCTGGCAGAGAATAGAATCTACATCCATCCAGGTTACAGAGGCTCCATCCTCAGAGCAGAACTTCCAACGGAAGAGTAGGGGTCATGGCTTTGGACCCAAACACAGTCTGGTACTGCCCACACTCCAAACCTGCCCTTCCCTAGCGGGTGCCGACTGATGGTTTCCTCCGACCGCCAGGATCCTCCTCACTCTCCTCCTGCTCAGCAGAACCAAGGCCACTCATTGGATGCCCCCCAGGGCCAGAACTATGCAATCAGCTCAGACATACAAGACATGTAGAGAAAATCACTGTCTGTCTGTCTGTTTATCATCTATCTGTCTGTCTGTCTATCATCTATATGTCTGTCTGTCTGTCTATCATCTATCTGTCTGTCTGCCAGCCAGCCAGACAGACAGACAGACAGACAGATAGACTGACAGATAGACAGACAGACAGACAACAGATAGACAAGCAAACAGCTAGACAGCCAGACAGACAGCCAGACATATAGACAGACAGACAGACAGACAGATAAACAGACATATAGACAGACAGACAGACAGACAGACATATAGATGATAGTCAGACATACAAGACATGTAGAGAAAATCACTCTTGGGCACTATCTATTTGTCTGTCTGTCTGTTTATCATCTATCTGTCTGTCTGTCTATCATCTATATGTCTGTCTGTCTGTCTGTCTATCATCTATATGTCTGTCTGTCTGTCTGTCTATATGTCTAGCTGTTTGTTTGTCTATCTGTTGTCTGTCTGTCTGTCTATCTGTCTGTCTGTCTGGCTGGCTGGCTGTCTATCTGTTGTCTGTCTGTCTGTCTATCTGTCTGTCTGTCTGTCTGTCTGTCTGTCTGTCTGTTTGTCTATCTGTCTGTCTGTCTGTCTATCTGGCTGGCTGGCTGGCTGGCTGTCTGTTTGTCTATCTGTCTGTCTGTCTGTCTATCTGGCTGTCTGTCTGTCTGTCTGTCTGTCTGTCTGTCTGTCTGTCTATCTGGCTGGCTGGCTGGCTGGCTGGCTGTCTATCTGTTGGTGAAATCCATACCCTGAATGATATCAGCTCTCGGGTGTTTGACTGCCACAGTGCGATGACCACCTGTTCTGCTTTTCCTGCAGCCCAGGGCTCATGTTAACAAAGAGTATCAGAGTAGCAGCACTGATCTGGGATCAGTATTTCAGATCATAATTAATGCGATTATATGGATGGTTTTTGGGGCGGTGGCTGATGCCAGAACAGCACTCCTACTCTATATTCAAAACACTGCATCTATGGCTCTAGACCCTTTGTTGTGGGTATTTACGTTCTACACATCTGTTACATGGGATTTTTCCTCTGCATGTTTTCAACTCCCTTCAGGGTCAGTAATATGTCCAGCAGTCTTTCTCCCCTCTGAACACATTTATTAATGGGGAAATGCTGAAAAGTGGTATCTCGTTACATTTCTATACATCCTACAGTTTCAGGCAGTGCCTAGTATGTCTGTCACAAGACAAGCAGCCGCCAAGAGAAACCCGAGGAACCACCTAAGGGAAGCCGCTGGTGAAATTTAACAAAAGCTTTGATTTACGGGGCTCTGCTTTTGTTCAAGCTATCGAAATAAACTGTGGTACGGAAAAATTTATTGAAGGGGTTTGGGGAATTTACAGGACACAGTGACTGCAGGTCCTCATCACAGATTTCCCTTGAACTTCTATAAAATATGAGGCGAGAGGAGTTTCCCTTCCAGAACAGCACAGTTCAATTTTTACTGCTCTGTGGCATTGAGGTGGAGGAGGTGGTGACAAAGTCTGCTTTGTTTGTACTTTGGTTGTTCTGGACAATTCTTCAGAGATACGTCTAGCTACGGTGTGTCTGTCTGTTTATATGGTTCTCTGTGTGTGTGTATGTGTTTGTGTATGTATGTGTGTGTGTGTGTGTGTGTGTGTGTGTCTGTGTCTTTGTCCGTGTCTCTGTGTGCGTCCATTTCCCTTACAGATGAAATGTGGGAAAACTTTTTGCCCAATTGTCTCCATTGTTCCTCTTGTCTCCGTTGGCGTACACTACATCAGTCGGCAGTGAGCTGACGGCCCGGTGATGGAATCCAGGCAAACCCGGTCCGTTTTAGTACAATGAATTCCATACATTAATCACTTTTGATTAGTTTCATCCACGTCGCCAGTCATCCTAACCACATTGTGACAAGGACACCACCGCAAAACACCAATCTGCATACCATACTTCAACCGTCACTGCCCATCGGAATCCAGCCACCGGCGCCATTCACCGGGCCATTCACCGGCCGGTGTCAGGCCCAACCGTCAAAGTAAACACCCTCTTGCTATTATCATAACTGGCTCTAGAGAACTCATAGGCTACTCCCCGAGGCTCCCACATAAAATATGTTAATCAAATCGGGCCGGACCTCAAAGGGGGCTTTAACACAAATTGAATATCACTGATGGCTTCTGGGGAGGGGTGAGGCTCAAAGGGGGCGGCTCTAACATCATTAGTCTCGCAGGCCGCGGCTCAATGACGCTGCATATTTCCAGTCAGTGTGGATTACTCTGACACCGTCTGTGGAGGGATGCTAGCGGGCAGCGTCACGGGAGGCAGAGTGGAGCCAGCGCTCGCTCAAGGCTGCTTCTGCACAGCATATGTGGGGGGGAGAAGAATGAACAGGGTAGCTTTCCTCCTGACTGGTAGTTTGGATCACAGTCTACATATAGTGTCAACTCAGTTGGCAAATTCAGTCTGTCGCCCCAAGCAGCTAGATGTTGAGTATGCTAACGTTTAGCCGCCATTTGGAGAAGCCTAAAATGCTTCAGAGCCAAGATGGAAATTGACACCCATATCATACTAGATCATCACAATCATCTAGCTGCTGCACTTCTTAATATTTCTTTGACAAAATGGTATAATTAATAAATTTAGTAAAGCTTTTTCTTATAATCAAAATATGAGAAAAATCTAGCCGTTAATTGAGGTAAATTTGTTGAAAGAAAAAAATGCACACATCAAATAAATGTATCAGGCAGTAAACAAAAGCAGCTACAGGCCTGAAAAGACCCTTTCCACTAAAAGGCAATGATCAAGAAGTTGAAATAAACTTGAGCTGTGAAGAACTTTCCTGGAAAAGGACCTGGGTGTATTTTACACAGTGAAAAGTACGGCTTCAGACGTAAAACATTATCCACACAAATCAGCTGGAATTGCAAATGTTGGTTGAACGCTCTGGTCACCAAGTTTCTAAAGACTGCAATTTTAACAAGCAATGTGAATGTTTTGCCAAAAGAAATGATTTACTGATTTACATCAAGACATAAACACCAGCCCCTGTTTTCTAAATGCTATTTCAAATGTGACTGGAACTTGGTTCTATTATCAAATCGGATAAAATAAATGAATTACTGTTTTTTGGCCACAAACACCCGTAGTGGGTTTGGAGTAAAATGAGGTTGTGAAGAAAATAACCATCCAAAAGGCTCCATAGATTTTCTCTGTCAACTGCCAGGATATTTTACAGCAAAATCTGTCTACCTTTGCCAGCAGGATAAAATTGTGGGATCTTCTAGTAGTAAAATTCATTAGTGAGTGAGTGGGTGAGTGACTGACTGACTAACCCTTGTTTAATAGCGTAGTGGTTAGAGACGCGGACTGCCAAACAACCGGTTTTGCGATTGCATCTTTTCACAATCAAAACAGGTTATGCATTAGGATTTGACATAAATTTAGCTTGCTACAAACTTCTGTAGCTACATTATAGTAAACCTAAAACAAAGTTGTTTACGGTTGTATTGCGACTATTTCCGGGGGATTTTTGATGTACGCATCCATGCATGCTTTTTGAGTCAGGATAGACAAAACGTAGCTGGGTACAACCTTCAGAAGCTATGTTATTGTAGGCCTAAATTAAAACTGTTTACAGTTATATTTGTTATCCTTAGTCTAAAATAAACATGTTTAGGGTTATATTTGTTATAATTAGCCTAAACTTAAACTGTTTACGGTTATATTTGTTATTGTTAGCCTAAACTAAAACTGTTTAAGATTATATTGCAACTATTTCTGGTGGATTTTCCCAGTACGCATCTGTGCATGCTTTATGGGGTAATATAGGCTAGATCAAAAGGGAGTAGGGGTTTCCACGATTCTTTCATGTTTTCACTTGACAAGTTTTTCAGTTATCGTCACCTATATTGATAGTTATTGTATCAATGTCATTCACAAATGAAAGAAAAACAAGCGTTGTTTTGCCATGAATTCCTATTGCTTTGGCAGTGCATAGTTCATCTTCAGTCTCGCAAGCAATTGCTCTATTCTTATAACTATTCCAAGTAGTAAGTTAGTAGATACTAGTAAGCCTTTTACTGGCTAATAAGATGTCAAAACAGCCAGTGGCAAAAGCCTTACAGTTCATAGATGCTATTTGTGGTGGAAATAAACGTAATAAGACATGTTAATCAGTTTAACACAATGCTTAATGATGTTTAGTGAAATATTCAAACATGGCGTGATGTTACTAGGTGACAACATTATCTCATGTGGAGAGGCTGTACCGACATTCGGCACAGGTATACTTCTGTGGCCTAGTGGTTAAAGACACAGTTTCTCATGTGGGAGACCCAGATTAAAATACAGTGAGGGCAACACATTCATCACTTTTAATCGCAAGCTGATCTAGGCTTGCCTACTTCCATTACTGGTTTTCATTGACTTTCGTAGTTCATATAGGGACACTATACCCCAGTTCATGTCCTGAAATGGACACTATACCCCAGTTCATGTTCTGAAAGGGACACTATACCCCAGTTTATGTCCTGAAATGGACACTATACCCCAGTTTATGTCCTGAAATGGACACTATACCCCAGTTCATGTCCTGAAAGGGACACTATACCCCAGTTTATGCCCTAAAAGGGAGACCAAACCCCAGTTCATGTCCTGAAATGGACACTATACCCAAGTTAATGTCCTGAAAGGGACACCAAACCCCAGTTCATGTCCTCAAAGGGACACTATACCACAGTTCATGTCCTGAACGGGACACCAAACCCCAGTTCATGTCCTGAAAGGGACACCAAACCCCAGTTCATGTACCATATACTGCATCTTACAAAACTGATCTAGTTGGCTGTACAGTGTAAGAGTGAATATTTAAGCTATGTTTAAATGGACAGTGGTTATTCTGAGCAGACGTTCTCTGACCATTGGACAATAGTGACATAGTCAGCCACTTTAGATTCCACTGGGGACCAATTAGCTGGGAAGAGAGTGACATCCTGTCCGAGCCAAAAATATTTCACTGACGTTAATGACACAAACCAAAGCTCGGGCTAAAGGGTCAGTTCTAGGCTTTGGGTAATGGCTGTCAGTGCTACCAGTAGATCGTAGAAGGATGCAATTTGGTGAATGTATGCAGACATTCCAGAGCCAGCAAAGGTTCGTTTTTTAATCTCATCTATTCTCTTTTTCATTAGATCCTCCTTATTGTTGCTTTGCTTTTTGAGGTACAGAGACTGGAAGTGGTAAGTTCAATCTGGTGGTCGCAGGTAAACATTGTGATGACGTGTGATGGGCCAAGCACATAGGCAACAAGTGAGGTGCCCAAACTCAAAATCAGATTGAGCTGAGGTATTGACACCAAGGCGGACCTGAACAAATGATAAATACTGTAGACACCAGGGTAAAGCTGAACAAATGAAACTGTTACTACTGTAGATACAGTAACAAACCAGTCACCCAGGTGGACCTAAACATAAAACTACTGTAGATACAGTAACAAATCAGTCACCAAGGTGGACCTTAACATAAAACTACTGTAGATACAGTAACAAATCACTCACCAAGGTGGACCTTAACATAAAACTACTGTAGATACAGTAACAAATCACTCACCAAGGTGGACCTTAACATAAAACTACTGTAGATACAGTAACAAATCACTCACCAAGGTGGACCTTAACATAAAACTACTGTAGATACAGTAACAAATCAGTCACCAAGGTGGGCCTAAAGCTAGTATGGTAGTATTGAAACCGATTAGGACATACTACCTCGTTATAAAATTGTGTCTCAACATTAGATAATTTTGTCTCGCATTAACATCATGCAAAGTTTTAACATTTAGCTAGACACCATTGAGCGTTGTGTTTTACTAACAAACATTTGAACTTCAATTCCACCACCAAAAGCTTCTGTGGCTTTTGCCACTGGCCAATCTTGCTACTTGGAATAGTCATAGCGTTTGAACATTTGCTAGCAAGACTGAAGGCAAACTTTACCATGCAATGGCACGACTACACTCGTCTTTTTCATATGTGAATTAAATTTATGCAAAAATCAATATAGGTGACGATAACTAACTTTTTTGTCAAGTGAAAAGAGAAAATCGTGGAGACTACTCCTTATACTGCGCAAAGGGTTGTGGTCTATATTACCCCAAAAAAGCAGGCATGGATGCATTCTTCAAAAATCCACCAGAAATAGTACACCATCATTTAAATAATACTATACATGAGTTATAGAATATTATAAGGTGGAGCACACTGAGAAATTGTTAGAGCTTAATTAAGTTAATCTAGAGAGCATATTAAATATTTAAATAATCCTATTTTGATGTTATTGTTGATAATTTGCTTGTGGTCATTAGCTTTGGCGAGGAATTTTGTTAAATCCAACCACACTATATTTTCCATCCTCCCACTGTAACATACAAGGGATTTTTGGTGGGAAAACTATTCAGTGCTGTAGAGAATCTGTTGTAAAACATACTCAGGAGAGTTTGTAACGTTACAAACATAATGTGGAATCATGGGGCACTGTGTGCTACATTCAGCAAAACTGTGTTCTACCCCCGATGCAACACACAGTACTGCACCCACTATACACTATGTGCCTGGAATTCATATTGCCTCATTAGTTTGTAGCTAGTTTGTAGCTAGTTTTAGAGACTGGTTAATTAAGGGGGAGTCCATCCGTTATTATTAGAGTAAGATGTTAAGACAGTACTGTCACATAATGTTAAGAAAATAAAGTTGACAAGCAGGAGACACTGGTGTACAGGCAGGACGATTTAGCATTTCACGCCTCAAGCCTTTGGTGTGCTTGATGCCAGCCTGCACCCCCCCCCCCCGTTAGGAATAGACAGTATGGGAGACAGTGCAATCAGATCCTTAGGGAAAATATAGAGTGGCCCTCTCCTCTGTCAACACGACACGTTTCAATACATGACACCATCAGATCACACATAACTACGTCTGTCTGTCAGGGCCGCCTACACACTCTCAGTTTAGATGGCTACTGCCTGAGGTTCGGAGTTAATCACAATCCAACTAAAGCATTAAAGAAAACTAGTTTTACAAGCCGTGACACAGATGACAAGCTGGCCGTGTTGCCCCAACCCCGCCCGCCCGCCGCCACAATAACCACTGTGTCCCCTCCAAATGGGTCACATTTATTATGAAAACAGACTGAGATAAGAGCAAGCATGGGGAATAAAGTCACACTGAGGTAGCGTTGCATGGATAGGCGCTAGGCAGGGCACACACACACACACACACACACACACACACTGTCTGACACACACACCAAAATACACACATGGACAAAGACACAACTCTCCATCTGTTCCTCCTCTTAGACACACACACACCTACACCCTGTCTCCTTCACTCTCTCACACACTGACAATGGTTGCTTGCATGGTGGGTTGAACGGCTGGTCACGGTACGGTCCTATCTTGGTGGCCAGCTCCGCTCCGGCTGAGCACCGTCTCAGAACCGTCTCCTGCCACCGACTGCAAGGAGAAACAGGATTATCCTGCGGTACTCAGCCGCCGTGCCGGGCTTAGGCTGGTTTGTGTGGACGGCGTGAGAGGAAGGTGGGATAATGTCATTTCATGTCTCTCCGTGTTTGAGAGCAGGCTGCTCTAAGTGGCCGTGAGCCCTGGCATGATGTAACAAGCCTCCATCTAACACATGGAAGTCCAGGGGAACGCGGAAAAAAGATCCAAAACCTAAAAGGAAGAGAAACAAAGCCCCTGCCTTTAGTGAAAATCATCTTGGTGTGACTTTTGGAAAAGGATTGAGGGATAATGTAAGCACTCCCAGAAGTCCGTGCATTCAGTCAAACATTTGGGCCAGTGTTTATGACATATGTATGGAATGGGGTTGATATGTTCTACAGTGATGTGGGTTGTCTGATCAGGAGCCACATGCAATCACATGACCGCACGCACTTGGCTTCGGATTTGCAAAGAAAGATGGTGGCGCTCCTCATTCTGTTTTCGCCCAAACAAATGAGGGGAGTTTCCCACATACTGGTCTTGTCAAGAAAGGGGGGAAAACTGTCTGTTAACAAATCTAATAAATGTGGTGGAGTTGAGATGTTTGCCTTATAACGTCTAAAACTGGAAGCGTCACAGGACTTCTTGTTCCGTCTCCCCTGGTACCAATGAAAAGCTGTGAACGATGACTAACACTGCGTGAATATAACGCGACCAGTTCCACTGATGGACCTGATTTCTGCACAGAGATTGAGGTCCAGTTGTGGGTGACCGTGTGCCTTGCAAG
The DNA here is from genome assembly GCA_016801105.1 of Esox niger. Classification (NCBI taxonomy): domain Eukaryota; kingdom Metazoa; phylum Chordata; class Actinopteri; order Esociformes; family Esocidae; genus Esox; species Esox niger. Next base: position 53,771 of record JACXGJ010002026.1, read on the forward strand.
ACAAATTATTTCAGTCAGACATTCCAACCCATTTTACTGTCGTGCTGCACTCACGACCAAATTCCCTCTGTGGCCAGTTTAATAGGTATACCACCTGAGTTAAGGGAAACATGTGGCTCCAGTGAGTGAACTGCAGTGGGCAAAGAGGCGGCTCCAGTGAGTGAACTGCAGTGGGCAAAGAGGCGGCTCCAGTGAGTGAACTGCAGTGGGCAAAGAGGCGGCTCCAGTGAGTGAACTGGAGTGGGAAAGAGGCTGCTCCAGTGAGTGAACTGGAGTGGGCAAAGAGGTGGCTCCAGTGAGTGAACTGCAGTGGGCAAAGAGGTGGCTCCAGTGAGTGAACTGGAGTGGGCAAAGAGGCTGCTCCAGTGAGTGAACTGGAGTGGGAAAGAGGCTGCTCCAGTGAGTGAACTGGAGTGGGCTAAGAGGCGTTGAGATTTTTAAGAGTGAGTTGAGATTTTTTAGATTTGCCGTGTTGTTAGTGCTCTGCTCTACAGCACAGGGGAATTGGAGGTGAATTGAGGCTAAAATTATTTATTTTTTTACCCCAATCTCTGATTAGATCTTATCATTGACATTGTCCTATGGCTTGGATAACTTGATTCTTTCATGAGTTCCGTGTGTGTGTGTGTTTCTTCTATGCCAGGTCGTCAACACTTATCCATTGGCTCATCTGTTAATGTGAAGTTGTTTTTTCTCTAAGTCGGTTGGTTTGGGGGCCCTGGCACTGGAATGGGGCCCTTGGAAGTGGTATAGAACAGGTCCCACATGAAAGCCGGCGAGTGACGGAGGCATCGCAGTCACGCTAAAAGGTAACATGACATGCCAACATTCTGACTGAGAGATGGCATGGTTGCCATGTAGCCGTGCCCCGGTTCTCACCCACTGAGAGATGGCACGGTTGCCATGTAGCCGTGCCCCGGTTCTCACCCACTGAGAGATGGCACGGTTGCCATGTAGCCGTGCCCCGGTTCTCACCCACTGAGAGATGGCACGGTTGCCATGTAGCCGTGCCCCGGTTCTCACCCACTGAGAGATGGCCTGTGCTGGTTACTGCAACGGATTAAAACAATGAGGGAAAAGCCTCTTTCTAAAAGCTCCTGGGTCCGAATGAAACAAGGGACAAGCGACGACGAACGTCACAGAGTCACCTTTTGCTGTAGTGGGAGAAACAGAGTCTGTCCCTTTCATCTGACATGGGGGAGGGGCTTGTCTTGCTAGTTGTCCATCGCTAGCTCATTAGCATAGGCGTCGCAGACTTCAGACACGGCGGCTGAAGTTTGAATGGGCCCGTGGAGAAATGTGTCGGGTGGGTCATTGTCGTGGCTGTGCTAGCTGCCTGGGAGCTAGGGGAAAGGTGGGCACACTGACAGACAACACGGGTGTTGTGTCGAAATGTAGTTCCTGTTAATTTGAGCCACACAGATTACTATGGGAGTCTGAGAGAGTATGAGGGAGACAGAAAGCGAGAGAAAGCTAATGTAACTAACCCGCTGAGGTAAGACTTTGAGCTGTAGATTGGCATCACACTACTTTGCTGCCTGCCACAAGATATAAATCTATCGGACTGACAGACCAACAAACCTAACGCCATTCGTATTTTATCTGTCTGTTAATTTTTCTATGTGCTCACTTTTTCTTACTACGGTGAACTCATTCATTCATTGTTATATAGGTTTACAGTGAGGGAAAAACGTTTTTGATCTCATGATGATTTTGTATGTTTGACCACTGACAAATTATCTGTCTATTATTTTAATGTCAGGTTTATTAGAACAGTGAGAGACAGACGTTTTTGACTACTGAGACCAGTGTCTCTTTTACAGGAGCCTGCGTCCACATGCATCATTTACAAAATAAACAAATATTGTTGTTTTGATAAACAAGGAGAAACAATGGCATGTCTCAGCAAGGTCTCCAATCAACATTGGAACCTCCACAAACATCTAATTTTAAAGAGGGTAAAGTTGTTTGATACATGGGGTGAAAATCTGGTCTAGGATCACCTTGTTCTACTGCAAACCAGAAACAGTCCTAGACGAGGGAAAATAGTTTTTCCTGGACCCCCCAAAAAGAGGTCCCTCAAAGGACAATCAAAGGACCCGTATGAAAAAGGGTTTTGGAAGAGTGAAACTCTTAGGAGACTGAAGGGCATTCCAAATTAATGCATTCCCGACTCTGGGAAGTAACACCCTGGTGTAAAGAAGTCCAATTTACAGGATGAGAAATATGTCCGAGCTCCACTCAGCAGAGAGAGAGAGAGAGAGACAGAGAGAGAGATAAACACTTTGGCTTTGACATGAAGCACCTGTCTACATGTATTTGGTAAGGGCTGAATGTGTTAGTCTGTGTGCAAAACACCAATTGCACTTGTGTTTGTGTGTCTGGTAAAGTCATTGCTTGTGTTGTTTAATGAGATATGCGTGTGGGAGTATAAGTTCAGGGTGTGTGTGTATCTTTGCTAAAACATGTATGTTAGTTCAGTGTTGCTGTGCTGACCTTTGCATATTGCATGTCTGTTACTGATAAAAGTCTGTGTGTGTGTGTGTGTGTGTGTGTGTGTGTGCGCGCAGTCTCTTGGCCTGAGTACAGCACAGATCCAGAACTTCCTGCCAGCCCCCCTGCCCCCCTACCTCTTCACCTCACCCTGCCCCCTCCCTCGTTGCCCACTTGTCCCTACTTCAGGACTGCTGCCTGTCAGTCAGACCAGCGCTGTAGCCCGGCGTGGCCAAACAGACAGAGAGGCAGCTCAAAGGAGGCAGAGAGGCAGCTCCAAGGAGGCAGAGAGGCAGCTCCAAGGAGGCAGGGAGGCAGCTCCAAAGAGGCAGAGAGGCAGCTCCAAACAGGCAGAGAGGCAGCTCCAAACAGGCAGAGAGGCAGCTCCAAAGAGGCAGAGAGGCAGCTCCAAGGAGGCAGAGAGGCAGCTCCAAGGAGGCAGAGAGGCAGCTCCAAGGAGGCAGAGAGGCAGCTCCAAGGAGGCAGAGAGGCAGCTCCAAGGAGGCAGAGAGGCAGCTCCAAAGAGGCAGAGAGGCAGCTCCAAAGAGGCAGAGAGGCAGCTCCAAACAGGCAGAGAGGCAGCTCCAAACAGGCAGAGAGGCAGCTCCAAACAGGCAGAGAGGGTGGGAGGGAGGTGGGAGAGTTGACGCGTGTGTCAGAGAGGCGCTCTCCCACATTCCCCCGGCGGCTGGCAGCAGGCCGGCTGTGGGGGGGGGGTTCGCCTCGTTCTCACGACCTCTCAGGTTCCTGCGCTCATCTGGGAGCTATTCATTTCCTGCCAGAAAACAGCCTTCCCCTGCAACTGCAGGAGGGGCGCGAGGGGAGGGAGGGCTGGAGGGGGGAGCTGGAGGGGGGGGGGGGGGTTTGGCTTCAAAATGAGTCCAGGGCTTGGTACAGCAAGCCCTGGGCTTATATCATAAAGCTCTTGCTTGTCTGGGCTGCAATCAAAGACAGCCCAGAGAGAGAGAGAGAGAGAGAGGGAGAGAGAGAGAGAGAGAGAGAGAGAGAGAGAGAGAGAGGGAGTGGAGGGAGGGAGGGAGGGAGGGAAAGAAGGAGAAAAAGAGGGAGAGTGAGCGAGAGATTTCAGCATATGGTAGCACTTAGGATCCAAGGAGGAAGCTAAGACATTATTTTCTCCTCCCTCCCCCTTGCATGCGCGCGGAGTGTGGGAAAAGTTAATGGACACGCATGGCGGCTAACCCCCCGGTCGTGTTGTGACATGTGTGCGGTCAGTCCAGCAGCATAGCCACCGCGCTGGGTAATCGGAGAGCCTCGTAAACCTGTTCTCTGGGGATGGGGGTGGGGGAAGGGGGGGTAGCTGGAGGCTGACGGTGATGATTTGGGGGAGATGGGGGGGGGGGGGCAGCTGGGTGTCATCTGGGTCTCACCACGTGCCTCCCAGACGGCCTGCATTCAGCTGGGGCCCGGAGTCAGGACAGGAAATGGGCTGTGTCTCTGAGAACATCCAGGGAACGTCGTGTGTAACTCTGAGTGGGTGTGTTGGGTTACCTCTGGGTGTGAGGGCCGACTGAGCTACCCGGAGTGTTTGGCCTTCCTGCAGACCCCTCCCCCTTGCGCCACACTCGACTGCCTCTCACCACCTTCGGCCCCTCAGGACGTCCAGGCCTATCCCATCTTCTCCGGTGTCCAGCCAACACATGCTTTCAATTGCGCAGCGCCGGCCCTGGAAAAGGTGTGATGGAAATTCAAAATGATGGCACTTATCCACACTTTGTGCCTCTTAGCCGATCTGTAATGGCAAACACCTGCAGTGCCCCTTCAAAGAGTGACCACACTGGGACAGCTGGGGGAGCACCTGGGCAGGAACCAGGATGAGTGGGCCTTCCCTCGGTTGCTCCTAAGTCTCCACAGGCGTTTCTCAGAACCAATGAACTGGCCCAGGCTCGCTGTCCTCCACCCAGAGACACTGGGTTTAACCTTAGTATGGCAAATCAGGCACAAAATGTAGTCTACAGCTTCATGATTAATGTATGTCAGAAAAGTCCTGTTGTTGTCTATGGGGTCTCTAGGCTGGGTATATGTAAAAGCACTTTTGAATGTAAAAAGTCTATTCATTTATAGCCAGTGGACTTCAACTCCCAGCTAAAAAAAATCTACCATGTAATGTTTTCCCCCCTAATATTCTGTTAATTCTGTTTAACATTTTACCATTAAAGTCATTGGAGGTGAGAAACAGGCTGTTACCACAGTACTTACCATAAATGGGCGCAACTGCCATTATCCATTGCGTCTCCACATAAGTCATGTGATAATCTGCGGTAAATTCTTCGCATGTCCTGTGAATAAAATACGGTAGACTATGTACAGTAGACGTATTTTAGAATATATCTATACATATATGAATGCAAGACATCCATCTATCTATAGCTAGATATATTGCATCCAAACGACGGTCAACATACTGAATACACAAGTAGCATTCCTAATTTACATTGATTAAGCGTGGCAGAAATCTGTTGTTAACAAACCATTGATCAATACTAAGCTAAATTGCCAATTAGATTGTACTTCCTCCATTTCCTGCTAGATGGCGCACGTGACTTCTACAACTTTTGAACACACGCGATCTCCACTGCAAAGGTTACATGCCGTCCATGTGATATTCAAAACTGGCTTCTGTGTCAACATTTTGATTCACTTGCATATTATAGTTTGTCATGAATAGCAACCAAGTTATCCCGGTAAAGTAGCTTTCTTTGATGATCCACATAAAAAAATTCAAAGCCGCCCCGGCGCTAGAACAAACGTGTTGGGCGGGGATTTGATTTTCATGACCTGGCAGGTTTATCCTCCTTACCAATGTAAAATAGTAACTTCAGCACGAGGGACGGAAAGCAAATAATTTTAGCATGAATGGCTTACTGAGGCTATATAATAGCAAAATACACAATCAAATTGGAAAGCTTTTAGTAACTGCAGTAGTTACATTTTCTTTGTAGCTTGGTGATCACATCACTTAAGCACACCTTCGATGACATTTGCAGATCAAGACATGAGAGCTACATTCCCAACAGTAATTAGTTAACTACAGTATTGGGATGCATCTTACCCAGACTATTTTTTGGGGGGCTAAGCATTCTCGCTGGGTGGGAATTGCCCCCCAATGCCCCTCGGTGCTGCCGGGTCTGGTTCTAAGGTATGGTCTACAGACCACTTACGACTGCGAACCGAAGGAGTTTTAGATGGTGACTAGTCCAAAGCCACACAGCCTATCATTAAAGGGGCAACATTATCGCCATTATCTTGAATGTATGATCTTTGATAAATGTTAATGAACGTAATTTTAATTATAGAATTTTATGAAACTGTTATTGCCTTTGTTTTAACCTAAATGAAACGCAATATTCGTCACCATTGCACACGTTTCTGCTCCTCGTGGCCTAGGCTGGTTCCTCCCCGGTCTGACCCGCTGTCTACATTGTTCAAGTAACGCATAGGAGTTCGGATCAGTCCCACTGCTCTTTCAGCAAATACTCTCGTCTCCACATTTCCTGTATTAAAAAAGTTGAAGACACACTTGTCACGCACATTCATGCGCACCTCTGGACGAACACACCCGACAGACTGAAGGTCGAATCAAGACCGTTTTGGGGCATTTTCTGTAGCATACATTTCTAGGATTATTTTTGGAGCAACAAGTGTGCGCTGGTTATTCAGTGTAATGTCTTTCGTCAGTTAGACAAGACTACATCAAATGTGTTTTGTATGTTCAAATATTAATATAAACGTTTTTTTTTTTTTAAATACGTTAATCCATTACTTTTTCATCAGGTTTCTGAATTGAAAAATCATAGACAAGTACACAAATACGTTTTCCAATATCTTACAAATTTATTTGTCTTCAAAAACGAAGAATTGGGTAAAGAGCATTCAACATATCTTTGGCATCACACAGTAAAAAAAGACACCTCGAATATAAAAATGCAGTTAACAAACTTCAACAATACAAATCTCATTTCAATATGAACTTCACTCCCTTATAGACTATACAAATATAGTGCATAATAGTTTCATCTTAACGCATTGAAAATACAAAACAAAATCCAAACAGAATTTTTGTAACATCGAAAAAAGAACTTGTCATTAGAAAAGTATTTTCAAAAGGTCCTTTTCAATCGCTCTACCAAGGTCGCCACACTGAGTCCGAGTTACCAGTCGGTGCACCGGGGGACACCGACGCTGGAACTGGCGTGTTGACCTGGTTCGCGTACACCGGGATAACAGGACCGTTGGGGGCAAAAGCTGCGTTCGGGATGAGAAATGCGAATTGTCCGTCTGTGGCAGGTACGAGCTGGAAACCACCGAAAACTTTGGTGGCTTCTGGCGACATGCTCTGTGGTGAGCCCCCTTTACAAGGCATTGGCATCACGTTGCCTTGAGGAGATGAGTTGGACATCTGCACCATGGACTGGCCGAAGGAGGCGTGTGGAGGCCCGGCCGAGATCTGGTGCTGCGTTGGGTAGTTCATAGCATTGATCTGAGTCATGCAGTTGGCCAAGTGACCGAGAAGTCGCGTCCTGACCTCGGTGTTAACCCCTTCGCAGGTGGACAAGAACCGAGTGACTTCATTCGTGCACTCGCTGAATCCTGCTCTGTATTTCCCCAACACAGTGGGATCCGTGTTCAAAGCAGCTGTGGGAAAGAGGATATGATAAGCCACCGAGAATAACCTTTGCGTTTCAATTAAAGTGTATTAAACGAATCAAATTGACTATACATACTAGCTAAACTTAATAAACTATTACTGGTTTTACCAGTCTATACAATTAGGTAGACTACGTTTGGGGGATAAATTACGAGATAGGAAGTTCCAAGTACGTAAACTGACTCCCGCCATCTAACATGACTGAAACCCCGCACGGACCTTTGGCAAAAACCGTCCCGGGAAAGAGAATCACCGAAACTGCTACAGTAACTTACCAGTCATTTGAGCTCTCTGGAGGTTCCGGAGATGTTTTACGGTCATCTCCAGGATGTCCGCCTTTTCAAGTTTCGAGTGTCTGGAACTCTGTAATATGAAGAGGCACTTTGTTATTAGTCAATATCGAAAGGTAATTAATTGAAACTGTATTACTACATATGTTTGACTATAATTAAGTACAATAATTAAGTTATGGTAATAATTAACTTTTAACGAAAGTATTATTAAAATAGCCTACTTACATCTTTCTTTAGTGCATCCAGGATAAGTGTTTTCAACTGTCCCAAGCTTTCGTTGATTCTGGCTCTTCTCCTTTTCTCCATAATAGGTTTGGATGACTAAAAAATAAATAAAATAAATTGTTAGAATTGTGGGACTTGCTGAAGTTGGAAAAAGGGTTCATGGATCTTTATACCAGCCGGTGCGAAGTTTTTATCTAGACAATATCGGCATAGGTAAGATGCCTGGATTGCGTACTAACCTTTCGGTGTTCAGACGCCGTCTTGGGTTTATCAGGTGTTGTGTTCATGCTGACTGGCGTGGCGGCAACCGGAGATACAGAGGTTTTTTCCATCATATCGGCAGGCATCTTCTGTCCGTCTGAAATATCCCACACGCGAAATGGCAACTTCGTATTACAGTCCGCGGTTAGTGGTTATTTACAAGCAGTCGACAGTTCTTCACAGCAAAGTCTTGTAAAATTCCTAATTCCGTAAGAACAAAATCCTCTTCTGGGTGTTAGGCTAATGCACCTCTGCGCGGGAGACAAGCGTCCCCCAAGTGAGCGGCAGTCTGAATTATGTCACGGAGTCTTGAGAGTACGGTCGGCCAGCGGACGCTGCGTCTGTCTAATGGCACTTCGTGTTGGTCTTATTTATATCTGGGACTGCACGCGAACGGCTCGTGTGAAACTTCCCAAACTTTCTTTCCCACAGTAACTTTCTACCAATCAGCGCGAGGGACACGCGGCCCGAGGGGAGGATGGCTCGTGGTCGGCGCCCTTCTATTGGTTGTTTGGTGTTTGAGCGGGCGGCCAATGGCGCGCGGCCGGGTTTAGGGCACAACCGGGACTGCCTTCAATCATTCGGTTTACATATTAACACTTGAGCCCCTGACTATCACCCAGCGCTGAGTGCAGGGCTGACTTGACTCGGCATGTTGTCCCCCAACTTTTTGGCAATACGCACAAGGGAAAACTCCACGCAAGATGGTGGCCATAGCACCCAAGAGTATAGAATATACATTTTCTACGTAGGCTGTACTCAAATAAGGTAGTCGGCTATTAAAATGTGAATTTGAATCTATACGGAGAATAGCCCAATTCAACTACAGGCTTGTGTTGGAATAAGCGCATAGCACACAGTGTATGCAATACATATTTAGTGTCCCTTATTAGTATAGCCTACTTAAGCACGCTTACTAGATGATGACATACTAGTTACAACTTTTATCATAGGTTATCTGTATTTTAACTGTATTTAAAGAAGACTGGGGTAAAGATCACACTTTCTCCTTTAATATTGCAGTAGTGGTGTGTAATAACTACACACTCGAACAAGTTTCAATACTGAGTTCAAAAATCAACTCGATTCTAACCTGTCAAGATTGGAGCAGTATTTCTTTAATGCGCGCCGCCGCTGTACAAATTTGGCATTTTGACATCTGTCGGCATGCGAGCGCTATTGTGAATGTGGAGCACGTGCCAGGATGCTTTATGAGCGCGGTGGTTGAGGTTTGGCTCCCGGGCTAGGGGTGGCGGTGGTGGTTTACATTAGAGGGAAGGTAAATAGCAGCTGCTGTTTTAAAAGCCTGGGAAAACCACGCCTACCGAGAGCTCGATCGGGCTTATCGGAATGCGAGCCAGAGCAAAGATATTTCTGAGTGAGAGCACACGATTAGAGAGATGGCTTGCTTGCGTTCCCTTTAGTCAGGCTGTTAGTATGGGCTGCGCATTGAATTACCGGTCATCATTTCATATACTTATCCGTATCAGAGAGACAGTCCCAAGGCTGAGCTGTGAAACCTACATACAAGTGTTTTGATTTACCCAAACAGATATGCCTAATATTATGAACATGTTTATTTCAGTAGCCTGAATTTAACGCTGTTAAACCTGAATAAAGTATCAAGTACGTTAATCATATATACAATCAACACATGTGTGCAATCAACACATGGAACGTCAAGGAAAGTGTGCCAACGCTTACATCTACACATTTAAGTTTTGAAAGGAAAAGTGTAAAAGTAATTAATGTCGAATGTATTGGTGTAATTAAGTCAATAGTGTCAACTCTCACACCCGAAATACCCTGTGTTATGTGCCCCTTGCAAAAATAGTAACCGTTAACGACAGAACGGCTGGGGTAGAGTGTCCTCTTCTCTGTCAGCGCCGCGCGCTTCTCAGCGGGCACTCTCGGTTGTCTGATTTGCGGGCTTGATCTCCAGCTGCTGCCGAACCCCGCGACACGTGGCGCGCAAGCGACGGGGGAAGGCGCTTCTCTTGTCGGCTTGCCGCCTACAACTCCGGGACGTTGTTTGCGGCCGCCCGTAATAGCACGAATTTGATAGGTCCTGCAGAGCGCTGCCAAGAAGCACTGCAGTCGTAAACTTTCACAGGCATCGAAATTAAAGGATAGATAATTTTGCTATTATATTTTACGAAAACATACATTTTTGGAATTGATCTTAATAGAAGCATGTAAAATCTATGTATATAGAAACAATAGGTAACTCTCAGCACTTAAAATCAATATCTATAATATTTAGGTTATTTAGGCTGCTTTCACCTGCAGGAACTATATAGTAACATCCCCTTCATTTGTCTTGGATGCACACCTGAGTCCTTTCGCCCGGTAGGCTAGGCTACAATGGCACTGTCAGAGTTCCAAAACAAACGTATTGATGTTAAGAACACATAAAAGTGTAGGTTCAAAAACCCTCACCGCCTGAATGACTTTCTCACGCTCATGTTGCAAGAAGTCTGGTGCGCTGAATCGAGTCACACAGCTCTGGGTCTCGCCGGCCCTCCCTTTCCCCGGGAGTTCAGGGTCTTATCCGCTGCACCTGGCCGCTCCGGTCATACGAGAGCCACAGTACCTGCTACTATGTGTCATTCCACTACGGTTAGAAAGCGCTGGGAAAACCGTTTTAGCAAAAGATCAAACGGATGCTTCTGGTTAAAGCTTTGTTGATACATATTTGAACGTATGCATATATATATATATATATATATATATATATATATATATATAGATACCCAGACAAATAAAATTATTTAAACCATGTTTATTACAACTTGACATTTTAGAATGGGACACTCAGCCAGGTTCAGCTTCCCTTTCCCTGTCTTTCCAACCTCTCCCTTACTCTGTCTCTCTTTATTCTATTCCTCCCTTTCAGTCCTCACCACCTCTCACCCATCTCTCTCTCCTGTTCTCTGTCTCCCCTCTCACCCATCTCTCTCCTATTCTGTCTCCCCTCTCACCCATCTCTCCTATTCTGTCTCCCCTCTCACCCATCTCTCTCTCCTATTCTCTGTCTCCCCTCTCACCCATCTCTCTCTCCTATTCTGTTTCACCTCTCACCCATCTCTCTCTCCTATTCTCTGTCTCACCTCTCACCCATCTCTCCCCTCGCTGTCTTTCTGATTCCTCCCTCCCCCATCCTCCCCCGGTTTCCCCTTCTATCCCCCTCCCCTGCACATGTCCCTTTTCCCTCTTATTTCCCCTCCCTCCCTCCCTCAGCTATATCTTTATTGAGGCCTCTTGACCGTGGACCTCTTCACGGCAATAATGCAATAGGAGGGGGCGATTGTGGGGCTAAAGTACGTGTGAAAGTGGGAGATATTGCACTCGCAGACAATCTGCCCCGCTATCACTGATATGCTTTAATGTGTAAGCCAATGGTGAGCAAGGGTAGTGTCTGCCAACTGGTCCTGTTGATAGTGGTGGGAAGCGAGGAAGGGGGATGGGAAAAGGGTTTGGTTTAGGTTTATGTTTAGGCATCAAGTTTAGGTTTAGTGTTGAGATAGATGTAGGTTAGAGTATCTTCTCGGGTTAGTGGGAGTTGTAAAAGGAGGACTTTTTGAAGGGCAATCAAGTTTCATCTCCCCATTTAGCCAAGCTAGCAAGTGTGCTTGATCCACGAGATTTCAATAGGACCTGTGCTTTCCTGACAGCCTAGAAGGAGAAGAGCTAAGGCTGCTGAAAAAGACAGAGAAAGACAGGCAGTGGGAAAGAAAAACAGAAACACAAGCAGAGAAACACAGGCAGTGGGAAAGAAAAACAGAAATAAAGACAAAGACAGGCAGTGGGAAAGAAAGACAGAAATACAGACAGAGAAAGACAGGCAGTGGGAAAGAAAAACAGAAACACAAGCAGAGAAACACAGGCAGTGGGAAAGAAAAACAGAAATAAAGACAAAGACAGGCAGTGGGAAAGAAAGACAGAAATACAGACAGAGAAAGACAGGCAGTGGGAAAGAAAAACAGAAACACAGGCAGAGAAACACAGGCAGTGGGAAAGAAAAACAGAAAGACAGGCAGAAAGAGAGACCAAGACAGAAAAAAACCGACAGAGGAAGAGTTATATACGGAAAGACAGGGTAACGAAGGGAGAAAGACAGAGGGACAAAGACAGGCGGAGATAGAAATTCAGAGAGACAAACAAATAGAGTGAAAGAGATCAAAGCAGTGATTGATAGAACAGAGGAAGAGAAGAACTGAGAGATCCTCCAAGCACATAGAGAACCACCAGGAAAGACAGCCTAGAAGGAGTTTGGAGTGTCTCCAGATTGATGCACCATCGCCCACCTCCGCTCTGACTTTAAGAAACACACACACTGAGACAGCAACACGAACACACACTGAGACATCAACACGAACACACACTGAGACAGCAACACGAACACACACCGCAAAGAGCTAAAGGCCTGAAGTGGCCAGGGAGCAGAGGAAACATAAGCAGTGATTCATAGTCACTTCAGTCACACACACACACACACACACACACACACACACCCAACACACACACACACACACACACACAGATCAACGCAGGTCACCGTCAGCCCGGCAGACATTGGTGCTAGCACGGTGTGTTTGGCTGGCTAAGAGAGAGAATCGTTTTGTTGAAGGAGAAGAAAAGTAGTGCATGCTAAGCTGTATGGACTGGAGCCTCCCCTGACTGTTCCTGTCTCTCTCTCTCTTCTGGGGCTGGGGAGCTTGCTCTGCCTTCAGGGGCTACTTTCCTCCGTTCCCTTCCTCTCTCCGTCCGTCTCTCCCTACTTCCCTTGTTCTCTGATGCCTCTTGGAGCAGGGTCTGTATTTGCATGTGAGGGGGAGGCTTCAGCAAGCAGGGGGTCAGGGGTCAGGGTGAGTAAAAGTGTGTGCGTGTGTTGTTGGTTGGTTGGTTGAGGAGACGCTCTGGTGAGTTGGGCCTGCCTTTAGGTCCGCTCCGCCTGCCGATAGAGCCCGAGGTGTGGACTGGGAATACTAGACTAGCACTGTTAGGAGAAGCCAAATGCAAATGTGGAGTAATCAAGATGACTGGTATCCCTCCTGATACAAGTCATGAAGTACATATACTGTATCATTACCAACAAACTGCAAAATGGATGTCAGTTTAGATGTACACTATTGGAGAAAGCCAGGTAAAAAGATAATATTCAGAAAATAATTCTCTATTTCTTCTCAAATAGAAAACAAACCATTCATTTACCACATCAACTTAAGTTTACAATTTAAACTGAGAAGACTAACAACATAGATGTATAAGATGTTCTAGAGCAAGTTGCACCGAATATTTACTGGTGTTCACCAATGAATGTTGTCTTTTGATTTTGCTGTAGAGTTCGGATGTCATTCAGATTTGGCCTCTATGCTGGCCATTCCAGGATTTACTTTTAAGACATGTATCTGGGACAACGTAAGTCAGTGAGAACATACACATTTATCTGTTTGGTCCACAGTAGAATTCAAACCCACAATCCTTGTGTAGAAAATTCCCCACTCTACCAAGAGACATGGGACTGTGGAACATCTCCTCTTAACCATTCCTGGCTGCTTTTATGTATGTTTGGGATCTTTGTCCTTCTGGAAAATCTACAACATTTAATTGAGACCAATGGTTCATCACTTCAACTCTGGGATGAAAAATTGGACTCCAATTGTTGGTCTTTTTTCAGGTGGCAAGTGAAGAGCCTTGCCCTGAATCTCATCCAAAACCTACGACAGGAGCAGCAAACAGCCGAGGATGGAGGGATCCTCTCAAACATTGAAAAATTATGGCAATTTGCCGCAGAAGAATGGGATAGATTGCCAGTAGGTAATGGAATTCATTGCTTGTATTGGCCAAATATATACCACACCAGTCAGAAGTTTGGAGACACCTACTCATTCAGGTGAATACATTTTTTAAAACTATTTTCAACATTGTTGAATAATAGTGAAGACATCAAATCTACGAAATTACACATGGAATCATGTAGTAACTAAAATGTGTTAAAACAAAACACACAATTTGTATTTTTGATTCTTCAAAGTAGCCAGCTTTTGCTGTGATGATAGTTGTTTACATCTTTGGCATTCTCACTGCCAGAGCCACCCGGAATGCATATTAATTAACAGCTGTGCCTTGTTAAAAGCTAATCTCTGGATTTTCTTATTGCATTTTAGCAATGACAAGGTAGGAAGAGTCTACAGAAGAACATCATTATGTACATTATGTACTGTAGTAGTCCATATTTTGGCATTAGGGAATTCAGTAACCAGGGAGAAAAAAATCATGTTTATAATTTAGCTGATGTAGCTGATATAAGGGGATGGTACTCCATAGAGATTCAGTTTGTTTACACTAAACCAGGCCCTAATAGAGAATGATTACTGTGGCATTATGCCTGTCAGTTGAAAGAGAAGCCCGTCCTCTTCAAAGGCTCTCCTCCCGTGTATTGTCAACAAAGGGGACCTTTGGTTTAGGCTCCTGTGATTTAAAAAGTACCAGCTAGCTAGCGCTCCACTCACTATAAACAAGCAACACCTCCATCGCAAGATTTTAGTATGTCTTTCTATCACATTAAGGGGATAGTTCGTGATTTGAGATATTAAGCTTCCAATCTACTTCCTTAGAGTCATGAGAACTTGTTAATACTGTTTGTCTCTGCTTGGTGTTACTAACATTATCAAATTGACAGACAATCTATAGGAATACTCAGCACTTTATTAAATGAATGCACCAATGCTAGCTGACAGCTTCCTCCAAACTAAACACAGACTTTTAAATGGTATCAACGATTTCATGTGACACTGGGTGATGGTCTATTAAATAGTATGTAATATTAAGTAGGTGACGGTCTATTAAATAGTATGTAATATTAAGTAGGTGACGGTCTATTAAATAGTATGTAATATTAAGTAGATGACGGTCTATTAAATAGTATGTAATATGTAGTAGATGACGGTCTATTAAATAGTATGTAAAATGTAGTAGATGACGGTCTATTAAATAGTATGCAATATGTAGTAGATGATGGTCTATTAAATAGTATGCAATATTAAGTAGATTACGGTCTATTAAATAGTATGTAACATGTAGTAGATGACGGTCTATTAAATAGTATGTAATATGTAGTAGATGACGGTCTATTAAATAGTATGTAATATTAAGTAGATGACGGTCTATTAAATAGTATGTAATATGTAATAGATGACGGTCAATTAAATAGTATGTAATATGTAGTTGATTACAGTCTATTAAATAGTATGTAATATTTTCCGGGGATAGTCCCATATTTCAGTCTGTTTTCAGTTGTCCCGACTTATTTAGAAAAAAAGAAAAACAAAGTTGTCCCGTATATTTGGTCCTGTTTTTGATTGGTCTGACCTACTGCCCATTAGAATGTGACTGGTTGTCATGATTTGCCACCACTGTCATTCATAAAGTTCCTTATTTTTTTTACAGACTATGATCCAATCACAATTGAGTTCTCACGAGCTGCCAAGCCTATGCCCCTGTGGGTGTAAAATCTCACCTTGCTATCAACCATCCATGAAGGCAATGTTATTTGTTCAAGCAAATGTTGTATTGAAATACACAGCTTTCTATGAAAAACAAATGAAATACAAGCAGACTCAGAGCAAGATTGGCTCATGCGAACAGGCCACTGTACTCACCCTTAGTGTTGGGCAAAGTGCGTTTTCATAATTCTCTTATGTTATCCCAGTTGTTGCTGTGTACACCTGAAACCTAGACTATGTTAGGTTTTCAGAGCATAATGTGCAAACTCTCATTTGTTGTTGTTTTAATCTAATTCATTAATTTGTGAAGTATGCAATATTTTGTTATAGTACCGCTTTTATAGTTGAAACTCTGCCTCTGTGCCTTCAGTCCAATTATTTCAGTACAATACAATAGCCTATATTTGTGTATCTGACTATACAATTTGATGTACAGTAAAATAATATGCCCTACTTTGTTGTGAATTGTGTATAGGGGGTGAGTGTGTATTTGTGCATGCGTGCCTGGGTGGCTGACTGTCCCGTATTTCACTCTGACTGTCCCGTATTTCTCTCTGACTGTCCCGTATTTCACACTGACTGTCCCGTATTTCACTCTGACTGTCCCGTATTTCTCTCTGACTGTCCCGTATTTCTCTCTGACTGTCCCGTATTTCACTCTGACTGTCCCGTATTTCTCTCTGACTGTCCCGTATTTCACTCTGCCTGTCCTGTATTTCACTCTGCCTGTCCTGTATTTCACTCTGACTGTCCCGTATTTCACTCTGACTGTCCCGTATTTCACACTGACTGTCCCGTATTTCTCTCTGACTGTCCCGTATTTCACTCTGACTGTCCCGTATTTCACTCTGCCCGTCACGTATTTCACTCTGACTGTCCCGTATTTCACTCTGACTGTCCTGTATTTCACTCTGACTGTCCTGTATTTCACTCTATTGAATCTGGTAGCTCAATGTTCACATCATATTTGAGAGACAGGACATTTTCTGTAAAGATGAGGAATTTCTCGTGCCACAAAGTTCTGAATTCTCATTGTACATGCTTCCCTTGGGCTCCATCTTTCAGAAATATAACATCTTTTAGCGTTGCTATGCCGATGACACACAGTTTTACCTTCCCCTAAAATTTGGTGACCAGAAATCCTGATTGTCTTAGAGAAATAAAATACTGGCTAGCTAATAACTTTCTCCAATTAAATAACACAATAACATACATTAAATAAATAAAAAAATAAGTTATTGTATTTGGCCCCATAGCCTCTGCCAAAGTCATTGTTAATAACTTAGGGCCTCTATCCATCAATGGACATTGGTAGGCATCTTTTTTTATTTATTCTGATCTCAAATTTGATAAACAAGTTAATGCTGTTGTCAGAGGTTGCTTTTTCCAGCTCTGGGCCTTTGCCAGATGGAAACCTACTCATATTTTGCCGGAATTGGAGACAGTTATTTATGTGTTCATTTCCTCCCATCTGGACAATTGCAACTCTTTGAATATGTCCTGGTTTCTGACCTCCTTATCCACTCCTCCTCCTGGACCCTTAGGTTTCTGACCTCCTTATCCACTCCTCCTCCAGGACCCTTAGGTTTCTGACCTCCTTATCCCCCACTCCTCCTCCAGGACCCTTAGGTTTCTGACCTCCTTATCCACTCCTCCTCCAGGACCCTTAGGTTTCTGACCTCCTTATCCACCACTCCTCCTCCAGGACCCTGAGGTTTCTGACCTCCTCATCACCACTCCTCCTCCAGGACCCTTAGGTCCAACCAATTGCTTTTGTGTGTTTCTTTGTGGAACAGCCTACCTTTATATATTGGGAATTCCACTAGTAGCAACGCTTTTAGATCCCTCTTTAAGATCCCATTCTATCTTCTTTCTTTTCCTTTTGATTCTGCAGTTGTGTTCATGTCTGTCATGTTCTATGTACATATGTTTAGTTAGCTATATGTTTCATGTATGGTTCTTATATTTTCCTACACACTTTCGTTGACACCAGTTGTTTTTAAATGTGCTGGGAAAATAAATGTGACTTGACCTTCAGGGCACAAAGGGTTAAAGCATTGGCCTTCAGGCCAGTAACCAAAAGGTCGAAACACCTGAACCAACAAGGTACAAAAAAAAAAATGACTTAAAGAACTATTTTGCGGGTGGATAACTTTTGACCCAACCCCTTGGTTTCCAAGACCTTAGTAGACCAGAGTAGAGAAACAGGCCTAGCAAAGTCCTGTCTCTACACGGGCCAAGGCTAACTTTTTCAGGAGCAAAGTAAAGCCCTATCCCACCACTCTTCCCCCCACCTCAGTCATGTCCAGACATCCTTGCCCACCCCCTCTCCCTGCTCCCCCTCTCCCTGCTCCCCCTCTCCCCTGGGAGTTTAAGATGCTAGGATAACCTTGAGACCTCAACTTGTCCACTCCCAAAAACATTAAAGAAACCGCTCCTCATGTCCATCTACCCCCAAACCTCCTCACCCAGCAACATCTTCCTTAACCCCCAACCTCCTCCCTTCCTCAACCTCCTCCTTACCTTGAATATTGTCCTCCCTAAATTCCCGCCTACCTCCTCCAACCTCCTCCTTCCCAGTCAACCTCCTCCTTGTTTTCCTTTCCTCTTTTCTGTCACTTGGCTATATTTGTCCTATTATATTTCTCTCTGTTTCTACCCCTTGGTTCGTTTGAGCGAATGTGAGGGGGGCTGTGCTGTTCACGTGATCTCCTGCTCTGCTCCGACTATTATCTTCCAGATTGTCGAGCTGCCAATTTCAATTTAGCCACCCTATTATCAGGCCAGAAATAAACGGCTAATTTGAAAAGTGGAAATCAAACTGTCCCCACGGGAGTGATGACTGACGTTGATTGCAAACTAACTGTGATGGTGGCGGGCTGCACTTTGTGTGGCTTTTGTCTCCTGCTCTCGCTCTCTCCATTGTTTCTCAGCGGCTTCACGCCTGTCATATTCCTTCAGTTGCTGGAAAGGTCAAGTGGTTGCTGCCTGCGCGATCCGAGGCAGTGGGGAAAGACTCCTTCCTGCATAATAGCCACAAAACTCCTCCCACCTCCTTATTTCCAGCTTCACAGAAATGTGTTTATCCCGTTTGTTTGCGCCTCACTTTCAACTCTCCTTGGCCCCTCCTCGTGATGCGTTTTGAACGCGCGACACCGGGATGCCAAGGGGATCCTACTCAGATTAGCTTGTGTCCCGAATGGCACCATATTTGTTAGGAAATACACTAGTTTTATCTGGAGACATGTTGAGATAGGGTGTGTTTTGGGATACAATCTGTTTCAGTTAGAAGAAAATGCAGAAGAATAATCAGTTGGAGGTCAAGTAATATGTCTCATAAACATCTGTGTTTATGCAGCGGTGAGAAATGCTGAAGTTATAATAAAATGAGGTAAATAAAAGTGATGGAATGAAGGATGGAGAGAGAGAGAATAACACCAGAAACTGGGATGTGAAGACATGTGAAGGGGTGGGGAAAATTGATGGAGCAGAGGGATGGGTTGAGACACAGGAGGTTAGGTGGAGGGGCCAAAGGTC
>JACXGJ010002027.1:0-16825 GCA_016801105.1 Esox niger
CCCCCTCCCCTGGAAACCACCTCCCTTGGAAACCACCTCCCCCCACCCCGCCATTGTCCCCACCTGTATCTTTGACATCATAATGTCACCCAAGACTACTACCTGTTCTGTTGATCCTCTTTCCATAGTTCTTATTAAAGCCTGCCTGCCTGTTCTTTGTCCTTGCATTACATCAATTGCCAATCTCTCTCTCTGACCCCCAGCACTATTCCTTCTATCTACATAACTACTGCAGTAGTTGCACCTCTGCTGCTGCCCACAACATTGTAATTCTCCTGGACCTGAGTGCCACCTTTGATACAGTGAGCACAGGGGTGTCGATTTAGTGGGGTATGGGGGGTAATGACCCCCCCCCCCCATATTACAGACAGGTCAATGTGACACCCCCTGGAAAAGAGTGAAAATCCTTGGATCCATTGACCCTGACCCCCCCCCAAAATACAATACAAATCTACATCTTTGAGTGAACCATCAGATTCACCTCCCCAGATTTAGTGATCTTGGTGTTGAGGGGAATGCACCCTCCTGGCTGCATTCATACCCCTCTTACCCACTACATCCCGATCACAGACCACATGTTTGATTCTGATGCAGTAATGCATGGTGTTCCCCCAGGCTCTGTTATGGGCCTCTTACTCTTCATCATCATTATCAACAGGCTGCCTGTTGGTACGTTAGTAACTCTACTTGTCCCGATTTGAACGCTTGCTAACTTGTTAATATCATAGTGTCAATCTTCAACAATTACTATGAGGAAATAAAGTTGTTTATACACTGTAAAGAAACACTGTTTGAGCTAAATGTGAGTTATAAAAGCGAGGCCTGACCAGTGATCGTACGCTTCATGGACAACTCTAGCCTGATCACACTGGTGTGATTGTATATGTCAAAGAGTTAAACATCCTATAGAAAAATTGCGGAAAAAAAAGATTAGCCCCCTATCCATTTCTAACTGCCCCCTCAGTCACTTCGTCCTGGCACTGGGCCTGCCCCAATACATGCTTTCATCTCCTTTTGTTTTGACTACTGCAACTGCCTACTCCACGTCACCAACCCATCATCCCTCCACCAGCTTGAAATGGTCCAAACTCTGCAGCATGTTCTCACCCACACCAAGTCCTGGCAGCACATCACCCCCGTCTTCCATCAGCTCCACAGACTGCCTGTCTCTCAACGCATTACTTACAAGACTCATCTGATAACATACAAAAACCATCTCCATGAGTCAATCACCACCTTCCAGCAACGCCTCAAGCCCCATCTGGTCTAAATTGCATTCCTCCAGCCCTCCCTCTGTCCCTTCCTTGGTCTCTTGTCAAAATATCCCTTATCTTATTATAACATATCTTCTGTGTTTTTGTTCTGTCTATCAGTGTGCCCTCACTTTTGTAAAGCAACTTTGGGTCCCAGAATGGCACTTTTATAAGTATAATGTGTTATTATTACAATTGGAGAACAGTCTGTTAAAGACCTACATAAAACAACCAGACCTATTTTGTATTTAGCCATCAGTGTTCTGAAGATGGCAAAATGCATCAGTAGACAAAGATAAATTCAGAACCTCTCAGTTCAAAGAAATGTGAGAGTTTACAGTTTGACAAAGTGGCTTATTTTCCTGTGTCACAGCGGGAAGGGAAAATACTATTCTGTGAAGGTATGCTGTTGGTGTAACAGTTAATTGTGTTCATTACCTAAAGTGGATGGTGATTTTAATGACTGTAATAACTGTCTTCCTGATTGAGAATATCATCCAACCCTGAAACGTTGCGGAACATTAACTTTGCAGCGGAAGAGGCCTACACGCTCTGGAATTAATACTGAGTAATTGCATACTGTATTTACACATGAATTTCACAGAGTAATTTTCTTTGAACAGTATGTGAAATTATTCACAATATGTACAAACACTGACAGCAAATCTGGTAGAGGCCTAAGACAATATGTTACTTTTCCCCACAAAGAACATGAGAAGCTCCTCTGGAGGACAGAATCTATGAATTATTGAAACAGTGAAAACAGGAGAGCGCAAAGCTGCTACCATGGATCAATTAAGAAAATGTCAAGAGAAAACTTGTTCTTTGCAGTGCGAGCATCAGGGACCAATACCAATAGAAAACAAATAGCTTACTCCCAGCCAGAGGAGGGAGTGAGGAAAAAATTGAGAGCGAGAGAAGCAGAGACCAAGGGAGAGAGAAAAAAATAGGCCTAGAGCAACCTACTGCAATAGAGGCCCCAGACAAACACAGTAAATGTTTTCTTAAATTACTAGAAAAGCAAAGGGATGGTGATGCGTGTGTCTGGGAGAGGAGAGGGGACCAGACAAATAAAACGGCCCCCACAGGAAATGGATGGATGTCATTAATGGTTGTTGGGAGCCACTCATTCACCCCGCGGAGAAGAGAGAGAAGGAACATTCCAGAGCGCAGGGAGCAGTGGTCTGCCTTAAACAAACATACTTTTATCGTCTGACAAATTTATTGTAATGGAGACAAATGGCAACAATTAGAAGCAGGTAGGAGCAACCGGCGAGTAGTTAATTCTAGGGTTTTGGGGCATGGCGTGACAGAGTATTATTCTCCAGACCAAAGGCCTACAGTACATTAAACACCACAACAGAAGGGTGCACTTGACAGGCCACAGTGAAAAGGATTTAGTGCTAATCAAGTTGCCATCTTGGTCAATCAATGTCCTTTTGTACTCTAATTAGTGTTTTATCACTTATCCAATAGACCCTGAAGACACATGAAGGATGGAAGACTACAAGAGGTTACATTGAATGAATGTTCCACACTGTTTTTATGGCTTCTTCAACTATGGACGGATCATCGACAGAGGAACTGTATCAGTACCAACAGGTTTTTTTTGTCATATTAGCAATGATCAATAATCACTTTGCTACTCTTGTAGCACACATTCCTTCCATTAGTCAGTCACAAGGCTTTGCACAGCCTTTTCCATTGTGTCTGTCTATTCCATTTAACACTCATATACATATTTGTATTGAATCTGGCAAGTTTTCACCAGGGCTCACTCTCTCACTCTCCTGAGACAGAGATAAACACAATGTCAGCATGAACACAGCATATACCTGATTTCAACTATTTGATCAATATTCATCTTGGTGTCACTGTTAGTGTCTAGCATCTTACAACGAATAAAGCTGTGTGCTCCTCAATGATTGTCGTCAGTGGCAACCAATCAGCAGAGAGAGACAGATACACCATCCTTGGATTGTAGCTCTCTTAACAACGTTGGACCGTAGCTCTCTTTACAGCGGTGGATCGTGACTCTCTTAACAACGTTGGATCGTGACTCTCTTAACAACGTTGGACCGTGGCTCTCTTAACAACGTTGGACCGTGACTCTCTTAACAACGTTGGACCGTGACTCTCTTAACAACATTGGATCGTGACTCTCTTAACAACGTTGGACCGTGACTCTCTTAACAACGTTGGACCGTGACTCTCTTTACAGTGTTGGATCGTGACTCTCTTAACAACATTGGACCGTGGTTCTCTTAACAACGTTGGACTGTGGCTCTCTTAACAACGTTGGACCGTGACTCTCTTAACAACGTTGGACCGTGGTTCTCTTAACAACGTTGGACTGTGGCTCTCTTAACAACGTTGGACCGTGACTCTCTTAACAACGTTGGACCGTGGCTCTCTTAACAACGTTGGACCGTACATCTCTTAACAACATTGGACCGTTAACAATCTTGGACCTATTAGCAATGTCCACATACGAAATAGCTCACTTCACTTACATAGATGAGGATTACTCTATTCCTTTCAACCTTTCAAATTTCCCTGAAAATGCAGGAGCAGGGCACTTCAGATTACATTCTGCACGATGCAATAATACGCTGTCGCCTCGGTGCAAGGCAGAGGACCTGACGAGCGTCTCTGGTTCTGCTGGAGAATGAGGCAAGGAGGGCTGCCCTTTCCTGGTAATGAGACTGAACCACCATTGAAATGCATCGTCCAATCTGGAGCAGCACAATTCCCTTCCCATTGAGGCCCACCGCGTCTCTCTCTTTCTCCTTACAGAGAGACGATGCACATGGCAGTCTGAAAGGCCCAGGCCATTAGTGAATGTCGCCTTTGGAGCCACTATGCTTTGTGGCCGTGGCTGGGGGAGACAAAGCAGCTGGAGTAAAGAGGGGTGAGGAGAGAGGAGGGGGCAGGTCTCCCTGTCCCACCGGGCTGACAGCAATCCTATCCTGGTTGACTCACTTATTAAACCTTAATGGATGCCGCCCTGATTGTCAGCCTGACAGATACTAAGCACGTCTCGGGCTTGTGGCTCCAATTACAGGAGAACAGTGGCAGAGCAGCCTAGTTAGAGCGGTGGAGGAATGAGCCAAGATGGAGCCACGGAGGCCTACTGACGCTATTCCATGTGTTTGGGTTCCAGTCTGTGTCTTTACCGCGGCTGCAGGCTCTCTTTTCTGTGGTGCCGTTGATCTCCTTCATCTTTCCATCCACCCTATAGTCCCTGGCCTCACCTGACCTCCTCTCTTTCATCTTCACTCCTTTCTGCATCTCCAGGGATACCCCTCAGATAATTTCACCCCATTCTTCTACCCTCCATCTTTTGCCTTTCTTCAACCCCCCACCCCACCCACGCCCACGGACCCTGGCCCCCGAGAAGGCCAGACAAATGAAAAGCCACAGTGGCCGCGGCTTTTGGTTAAGATCCCGTTCATTAAAACACTGGCAGCGTATGGATTTGCTCTGCCCGTGCTTGCAAATTGGCAGGCCTTTCAGTGGTGGGGTTATTGATTTTCCAGCCCAACCCAGTGTCAGTGAGGCCGGCTACGCGGTGACTGCTGGGAACATGCCGTTATTAACAGTGATGTCGGGTGCTGGAGGACAGGGAACCACTGTACCAGCGAGTGGGCTGACTCACACATGAAACACATCCTACCTTGAAACCGCAGAACGACAGCAGCGGCTCATTCGCAACGGACCCGCGGTAGACGCCGACACGTCTGAGGTTGAGTGAGATACCCTTTATTGGAGTATTCAGGAATTATCGGAGGGCCTTCGATGTAGAAATTATGTGTTCAACTGGAAATGAATGTGCGTCGGTACAGCGTGCGTGTGTGTGTGCGCGCGCGCGCGTGTGTGTATACAGTACATGTCCGTGTGTATATACGTGTGTGTGTAAATGTAATACATGAGAATAAGGGAATATATGCCCTGCCTGCACTCACGGCTCAGTGATTTAGCTCATTATCCTCTCTCTCTCTATCTCGTTCTTCCATTCTTCTCTGTTAAAAGAAAGACTGCGGAATCTATCGTACTGGCTTTTTGCTCTCGTTTTCCTTCGCTCACTTCATCTGTTGAAGGACTGGAGGCCCTATCTAAGCCTCTCTCGCTCCTTCTCGCCCACCCCCACATCTCTCTCGTTCTCTCTCTCTAGTGTAGCTTCCCTCCCTCTAGTTAGCGGTGTAGGATGGAGGTCCAGACCACGTGGCATTCCAGAGCCTAAGCCCAGCGCCGTAATACGTTCTATGTTTATTAATGTGGCTGATGGCATTTATAGTTTCTATAGTTCCTGCATTTTGTCAGGACTGAGAGGTGAATGAGTGGGCAGGCGGTTGTGGAACCATACAAGGGCAGGTCTGCGGTACCTCTACTGATCAATATGGTAAAACACTCCACCAGCATGGATGAAATGTTTTTCCAATTATAATCCCATTGCATTTTCACAAAAATCTGCTAATAGAATCACGTTTTAGGCGTCCTATTAGGACAGAGTCACATGTTCCAGGCTCAGGCTAAAGGTTTCTAATTCCATGATAATTGCATCCACACAGTGCACCTACATGGCCACTGGAGTAATGATGGAGTGTGGTTTGTTAAAATAATGGCATGTGTTAAAATGAATATCCCTCAGAGGAAGCTGACTGCCTCACATGCTGTGCACATTTGTTGAGAGGCAAACCGTTGGTCAGTAAAGTGGTTCCTTTGTGTTTTTGAACACCTTTATTCACACATCAGATAAAGTATGTTTCACTCTAGTTTGGCTTCAATTAGTGGGCCTATATCTTGAGACCTTGCTATTATTATCATGCAAACCTTTAGCAACAACTTTAGGAATAACAAGGTTGTTTGGATTTTCAAGATTTTACAGCTGGACTCTGGACTCATGAAGACACTGTGCTGAAATATATATATATATATATATATATATATATATATATATATATATATATATATATATATTTGTTTCTGAGGGAGGGATGATGTTTGTTTTACTCCTTCTCCCACTACTACAATTGGTCATTATGTAAGCTAGTATTGGGCTGTAATTGATATCCTAAAATAAGGCGCAAAGGAAAAGCGTACTTTGAAAACAAATTATTTCACATTGAGAAGATATGTCAAAGGCAATAAATTCAGTACAACTCTGGCAACTCTGTGTCTAACAATCCACCAGGGGTTACAATCCCCAGCCATGTACCATGCAATTGCAGCTTAATCGTTCTCACATGCTAAAGACATAAATCCAGCACGCCATGGTGGTACGTACCACAACATATGACTTCCAGCTGAAAAAACACTACTATTTGTTTTGGAGTTAACACAGCAGTGTTGGAGCACAGCACTGGCTCCCATGACACACTGCTGAAAGATTAGTGGTGCGATAATCAAACCATCCAGCCTTGGTCGGGATTGAAGCCCATCTAGTTGTCTGATTTAATCTGCTCTGTTGATTTATGACATAGGTTTAATAAAATGTCTCCTGCGCAATACTTCCGCTCCTCCACAGGGCTCTAGAAAAGCCTTCTGTACACAGCGTGACCAGTCCTTTGCTAGATGAGAAGCAGACAGACAGCTTCTCAGTTGAACTGGGCCAAACCCTCGTTAGGCTAATCGATATGGTGCATGTGGAGACGCGATGCCCAGTGTTACCTGGGAACAGCTGACAGGATTTAGAGACAATCCCATAGGTTTCAGCAACAGTGTCACTCAGGGAGTGTTAGGAAGAAGGCATCATGACCAACGATGCCCTGATTCAATGAAACTTCTACACTGTACCCAACTAGAAAATGTGGAACTATCTTTTTGAAAGAAACTTCCATATTGTGCTTCAGCGAAACGCTACACCATGCCCACGAACGGCTCTTCAGAACGCAGTACCTCCATCATAATCTCCACATTGTGACACATGATCCAAATGTTCTGGCTGGTCTCGGAAACTGAGCATGCGTCCAGAGACAGAACACGCATAAAAACTGTTTGTTTGGTTTTGATACTGTTACTGATTGCTTTAATACTCTAACTTCAACTGATTTGTTAGGGATGATCAAAAATAATTACTGATGTCTCTTGTTTTGTACAACATCTGCCATTTTTCAGTCCCAAAAGACCGCCTTGGAATGAGGGTCAGACTGAAATATGAAGCGAACAGCAGACGATTCTGTTTGAGTCTTCAGGCAACTCGACAGAAGAAGCCGCTCATAATTTCTTCAAACTTCAGTGTCTGAACTGTGCATAGCTGCTGTTAGAAGACTGATTCTACGCCATGAAGCGTTGGGAGGCTCAAGAACAACGCTGCATACCATCTATCATCAGATCAGCACCATGTAGCCCATCGTGAATGGATGTTTTGGAGTTGTTTATACAGTGGCCCGGTGCCTGGCATATTGCCAGTGACAGGACCCCTCAATGCTGCTGCTTGTCTTTGTAATCTGTTGCTGATCCCAGCTGATGTACGAGAGGAGCTAGCCCATCCGTTTTCACCCTGCTCTATGCTCTCTAATTCTCCCTAAGGTTGGCTGACAAGGACTCCTTCCTCAGCCTGCCTCTCTCTCATCAGCACATTTCTAACAGGAGAGTTCCCCACGAAAGAAAAGAAACCTTTCAGAGCACTCACCCATCTAGATAGTCAAGGACTGATGCCGGGCTCTTTAAAACTCACTGCACCCGCCTCCCCATCAACCACCCCCCTCCTCCGCAGAGGCACGAAGGCCCTAACATCACGCAAACCCACACCTCTCATGTACCGAGATGCATCAGTCAGAGCTGCTGTTTATGCGCCTCAGATCTTTGCTCCGTTGCTGAGATGTGTGTGACTGGAATGAAGGCTGCCGTCTGGGAAGCGCCCCCCCTCTTGTTGTGAGAGGAGAGGAACGGTGACGGCTGGACCGACTTCAGTGTAGTCAAGGTCACCAAGACCTCCGACAGAAATGCTCCCCCAGACTAGACAGAGATAGAATGCAGCAGTGTCCCTGAACCGTTCTGAGACCGGGAAGCCATATTTGTTATCTAGTGGTATAAATGCACTACTTTCACAATGTAACAAAAAGATGGTGTTTATCCAATGTAAATGCCAGCACCGGTTTGTTAGAGGTCCTTTAAGGTCCCCGAGAGGAACCCTCACTAATCCACCCCAACCCACACCAATTACAATGACCCAGCGTTGTACGATTTGTCAACAACTTTTTTACTCCTTCCCACAAAGTTGTTTCTCCACAGTTGTCAGGCAGCAACATGACGCAACTAGGTTGGAAGTGTAATGCTCTCGCTTCATTGATGTGCTGTGGACCTCAATTAAACTGTGATTGCAACCCACTGTTCTCTAAGTCAAAATACTGCCTAACTTCGGGAAATATTTTCACAGCGCCATAATTGCTTCCATCTGTAACTGCTTCTCTTGCTGTTGAGGGGATGTCATTATGCCTGAGTGCTTTCATGGTGGCAGGGAAGACGTTGGTGGTGAGTAAGCTGCGAAAGAGCGTCGACTGTTGCCTTTTGTCTTGGTTGGCGCAGACGGAAACTCAGTCTGGAGGTGTCATTCTTGGAAAAGGAAGATTTGAAATGCATTGACTTGGAACAACAAGGAAGTATGCCAGTGTGACTCAACGAGACGAGTCTCCTGCTGTGACAGCATCCTCTCCCATTTGACGCCTGGTTTAACAAAGTTGACTTTAGCTGATGAGCTTTTTGTGCGAATGCAAATTCCTGTTGTTTCCCAAACCTCTGCGAGTGGAGTCACTGAGGGCCTCTGAACCACATGCTTGATGCCTGATACAATGCAATCGACGACGGTTGAGGACGAATTAAGGCTTCTGGTCTTTTTTTTGTTGTACTGTTTTCAATTTTATCAGTTTAAAGGTCCTTTACGACAAATAGAGCAGTAGACAGTTGAAGACTAGTCCCTGTTGAAATCAATCCTCCTGCCAGGCAGGTCGTGACCTGGAAAAGCTGAACTGGCCCAGTAACCACTTGTAAATGGAGCCGACACGTTAGACCCTCCGTTGACGCCCAGGCTCAAATCCTGCTATTGTGTTTACACTGCTGGTATTTATTACCTGACACGTTTAGAGGGGGTTTTTAGAGCTGACTGGGCTCAATTCAAACCTGATTACAAGTCCAAATTCGGCATTTGTCTTGGGCTGCTCTGGGGATGACATGATTGAGCTGTAGGCTGTGGACTGACACGCGGTAGGCTAGGCCCTGCGCATGCAGAGTCAAGGGAATGCAAACAAACACACATTCTCACGTACATGCAGAAGGCTTAATGAACTAATTCCCTGAGCCATTCGTGCAGGCAGTGCATATTATTTTCTGAATATATATATATATATATATATATATATATATATATATGACCTTATTTTCAAATATTACATATACACATATTTTGGTACTTAGATACAGGCGCGCACACAGACACGCACACACAGCTCTGATTGGACAAATCTAACTGAGCAGCCCTTCACCACAGGTCAGCTCATTAAAAGCTGTGATGTCTACATCTGCTTTGATCAGGTCTGATTTAGAGGAGTCAGGCATAACAAAAGCCTGACATTTCAGCTGGGAAATCACAAGCTTCTGGGCTGACAGGTTCTCTAATGAAGAGCTCTGTGCTGATGTGAACAGTAGGAGTGAAAGCCCTGAACTGGCCTAAGGTAGACCACTGAACTGAACAACCCTCCTTTGATACCATACTGTAGCTGTAGTACAGGTGAGAGGGAGGAGGGAGAAAGAGAGAAAAGGAGAGTGAGGTGAGAGCAGAAGCGAAAGCATGTGCAGACAGCCTCCGCGCGTCACCTGACAGAATGACTTCCTCGTCAGGCTGTCGTTAACCGGAGCAGTGACACCACCGTGCAACCAGAGACAGAGGTGGCCTTCTCACCCCATTTGTCACGCTCCTGCCGAGGACCTCGGGCTCTCCATGTCTCTGTCCTCACCCCCTGCTGTCCTACGCCCCACGGCCCCCTTCATCTTCCTCCCTCCAGACTCCAGACTACTC
This sequence comes from Esox niger, assembly GCA_016801105.1. Classification (NCBI taxonomy): domain Eukaryota; kingdom Metazoa; phylum Chordata; class Actinopteri; order Esociformes; family Esocidae; genus Esox; species Esox niger. Next base: position 10,270 of record JACXGJ010002027.1, read on the forward strand.
TATAGATTCACTCCTGATATTTATTGGACTCATATGGAGCCGAAGAGGAGATGAAAATCGATTCCCCCTCCTCTCCTTCCAGCGGCAACTGTTCTCTGGCTAAGGAGAGGGAGAGGCAGTCGGAGGGGCTGTTAGCAGATCCTTCCATCCATCTCCCTCTGGGGGCCACCAACAGGCCTGGTGTTTGGGGGAGGATGTGGGGCCTCTCCCAGACAACGTGTGCGGGGGGGGGCATCACAGAGATGCTGCTGACCCCGCCTCCCCTCAGGGAGACGTGGGGGGGGAGGGTGAAGAATGCTGCGTTAACTCACAGACAGATGAATGGATGAATGGCCTCCCACAGTTTCTGCCTAGTGATTCAGACAGGTGAGGGGGGGGTCACGTCCTGAGACACGGATCCACTCAAGATATATCCCTGTCTAATCATGCCAGGAGGTATTCAGACACACTGCAGTGTGTTTATGTGGGCACGCGTGCGTGTGTGCGTGTGGGTGTCCGTGTGTACGTCGAGAGTTGTGAAAATGGAAACAGTTGTTCACAGGTTTCGAAGAGTAACGCTATTTGCAAAGAAATGCCATAAGTGGTCTTATATATGCGGAGGCTTTTTGTCTTTCTGAGACTAGTTGGTTGATAGTTCCAGAGATCTGTGAAAATTGTGTGAATGATGAACACAAGGGAATGCATTTGTTGCAAAAACCTAACTAGCATCAATATCAAACAGAGGATGAAGAAAGTGAAGCCCAAGTTCATCACTATCTCTGAGACACAGCGCTTAATGATTCTGGCAGCCAATAGATTGATGCTGGCGCAGCCTTTTGGCAAGCAAACACAGAGCAACCAGGCTGCATTCATCTTGTGCCATTCTACAGCACCTCGGTCAGCGGACGTCAGGTCGGCCACACTTTTATCAGCTCAGAATCAGACGTGTGGAAGTTGAACAAGACGGGAGAACCCTGGCCAAATCAAAGAAGTTCTTAGGATCATGATATGGACAGACACATGGTCAAGCAAGCTCAGAGGAAGAGACTACTGGTCCAACACCTCCAGACAGACAGAAACCAGGACACGGCAGGATCCATGAGAGGTCAAAGGATGACAGGAGCAATAAACAAGCCCTCTGGAGCAGGAACCGAGACACGTGCATTGCTGCTATGTCATGTTCATCTGTGAGTCTCTCCGGGTGCACTGCAGATGAACTTGGAACTTCGAGAGGTGAAGGATTAATTTGCCCGACTGCCTCATCAGAATTAACATTGGGATCAAAGGAGCCATGGGAGTTGAGACGATTTCAGTCTGAAGGTTATTTTTGCTTTGCTGTGCTGCTTCATTTTCATTGCAGAAAAAAATCATGAAAACATTAAGGCAAGTCCACCTTGAGCTTCATAATAATAACCTAAAAAAAATCCCCTAATTCGTAAAGATTCCTTAAATTCTGAACAATGGTCAAAAGATAGAGTAAACAGACAACGAAGGGGGGGGGGCATTCTAGATCGTAAAACATAAGTATGGTTTCTACATTAAATAATTTCAACGATATTTAACCCGTTCAGGCAATTAAAAAGGAAATATCTTTTACAATGACGACCAGGCCAAAGACAAAAGTAAGACATATATACACTCAAGAGATCAATAAGTAACACTACGTGAGTTAACACATTTATATCTATGTATGTATAAGGTGCTAACAAATGGAATGATGAGATTGTAAGTCAGACAATATTTTTTAGGAAGTTGTAAGATACTTAAGATCCTCAATCCTTAAAATTTTTGTGGACTATTAATTTAGAAATAGCATCGTAAGCAACTTAAACATCAACATTTTTTCAAGAGAGCATAAAAATGTAGGTACGCATTCTACCTCAATTAGAAGCCTTCATTAGGCATTTATTTCAGGTGTTGTGCCCATTTATCATATTTGCCTTTGTTTTATGTATTTGATGATTTGTCATTCCAACCGACCTTATGCAGTGTGGTTGATCATGCATAGTGCTCATTAATGTGGCAGTAGCTGGCGATAGAGCTGTAGGCCTAAAGAGTGCTACATAAACCTCAGTGGTGCACATCATTCTGTGGTGGAAATGACATCTCCATATTGAATCGCAATTTGCCCAACGGTTGTGATATCCATGCATCATCACCAATCATCACATCACAGGAAAACATAGTGCTGAACTCTCTTTTTGATTTACCTATGATCCTCTACAAACACAGCCACTTGGCACTTTTCAGTTTCATTTAAAACTTGAGATGTTTAATACTCTTAATTTTAATAGAGAGATGAAGCACGTGTTATATACCAAAATGAAAAAATATATTTTAGACATAAAACATAATAGAAGTAAGAAAAGCATTTAACTGTTATATTGACCTAAAACTATAAAATGCTTCGGAAATAAACTTGGCGTTACATTTATTAAAAAATATTGGTTAACTGTACTTAAGAACAACAACTGATAGGAGAACGCATTGACATATGACCAGATTTGTCATGTAAATTCTACTGGTTGTTGGAGATGTTTCAGAGGTCACTGCTCAATTTCTTTAATCAAGTAGTCAAGTAGTTACTTCTTACATGATATATTGTTATAGAATGAATGATTATATTATATTTTCTACCCCAAAGAACACAGTTATGAAAGGAAAATAGTATCACTACTAATACGTGCAGTATCAACACAAAATGAGAGGTTGGTAATAAATAGAGAAAACACGTCTCTTACCGTCACAGTCACCCAAGTGGGAAACATTGCCTTGTTCTACGTCTTGTTCAAACGGCAGTCTATAAGAAGGGTCAGACACAGTCATTCATCAATGGACACAGAAAATACATACTGTAACTGCTTTGGTCACTCATATAAACCTCTGCTTTTCTCTGGTAAACAACAGAAGATAAAACGCAACAGCGAAGGACTGGAACCTTTTGTCTGCGGGGTTGAGAATTGTAATACTTCATTGTACTGTACCTCCCCATCTATGAGTGGTGGTCTGGGTTTGATCTGAAATCGTTTTTTTTAGCATTTTTTTGTACTTTGTTCTGTATGCTGTGACCAGGGTATGAACTACAACTTGCAATGATGTCACTGCACTGAGATGCAGTGTCTTAGACTAGATGTAATATTTCCCCTCCCCACTTTGAAAATCATTTACCATTTCTATTTTGGTAATAGGAGACCTTGGAAAATCAGACATTATATGATTAAGCAATGAAAAATAGTGAGTTCCAACACCAGGAAGACCAAACCAGGTGCAGTTCACATCCCTGGAGATGGCAAGCCACTCTTAGTCATGGCGCACATCCAGAGGACATCAGCTGGTTATTTTAGTCTGTGAATGTATACCATAAAGGCACTCTTAACGAGGAGAAATGGCTGCCATTTGTGTTTCAAAATGGCCACTGTCCAATGCTGTAATTTAAACATGGAAAGTGCCCAAGGCTAGAGGGAAGGCTGCTCAGCGACAGCCAAAGACCGCTCACTGAGACGTCTCCCACTCAGCGATCAGCAATTAGTTAAAAAGGCTCAGCCAGCAAGCAGGTCAACTGAGTGTTTTACTGCCTGAGACTAACTTAGAGAAGCTTGTGGTTGGAGAGTTATTGTAGATACAATGTTACCCTCAATAGGAGTTAGTGGTTGGAGGGATTACTGTAATATAGAAGAAAAAAAAGGTGGATAGATCTTGTTTTGCATAATCATTTACATAGCGCTTGAATTTAAACTGGCATGTTCGAGACGTACCACACAGGATTGTGGCCGTCAGTCGCGGGAGATTTGAGCAATAAGCCCATTGATAGGAATTAGTGGTTGGAGGGGATATTTTAGGTATAGTGTTAACCTTGATGGGAGTAAGTGGTTGGAGGGGATATTTTAGGTATAGTGTTAACTTTGATGGGAGTAAGTGGTTGGAGGGATTATTTTAGGTATAGTGTTAACCTTGATGGGAGTTAGTGGTTGGAGGGATTATTTTAGGTATAGTGTTAACCTTGATGGGAGTTAGTGGTTGGAGGGATTATTTTAGGTATAGTGTTAACCTTGATGGGAGTTAGTGGTTGGAGGGATTATTTTAGGTATAGTGTTAACCTTGATGGGAGTTAGTGGTTGGAGGGATTATTTTAGGTATAGTGTTAACCTTGATGGGAGTAAGTGGTTGGAGGGATTATTTTAGGTATAGTGTTAACCTTGATGGGAGTAAGTGGTTGGAGGGATTATTTTAGGTATAGTGTTAACCTTGATGGGAGTAAGTGGTTGGAGGGATTATTTTAGGTACAGTGTTAACCTTGATGGGAGTTAGTGGTTGGAGGGATTATTTTAGGTATAGTGTTAACCTTGATGGGAGTAAGTGGTTGGAGGGATTATTTTAGGTACAGTGTTAACCTTGATGGGAGTTAGTGGTTGGAGGGATTATTTTAGGTATAGTGTTAACCTTGATGGGAGTAAGTGGTTGGAGGGATTATTGTAGATGTTGTGTTACCCTTGATAGGAGTTAATTATTTAATTGTTGAAGTAGTATTACTCTTTATATGGTTAATTCGGTTGACAAAATACAGACTGCAGACTGTAATAATTTCAGTAGCTAGGTAAAATAGCAATGTTTTGTCACAAAACCCTCAAACGAAACAATTAAAGGATTTTAAGAATAAATAGTCCCAAAGTCTGCAGGAGCCCAGATAAAGGTGAAGTCGAGCTGTATAATATGAAGCCTGATAAACACACACAAAACACCCGCTTTGATAAAACAATACAACTCTAGAATTACAAGTTAGAACCTAATTATCTTTGTTTCAGTAGATCTCTGTTACATCCTAACTACCTACCAAGAGTACCTTCATTGCCTAGGATCCTTTTTTCACTTTTCTAAATGGAAGTGTTCCTCAAACTAGACCTGGGGCATCACTCGATACCAGGTCGATGGGCAGGTTGACTGCCCTTGCTAAATCAAATCACAACCAACACAGGAGCCTTAATTGTATAACAGTGAGGAGGTAAGGTTATTTTTAAGGCTCTGTTGTCTGATACTGCTGGCACTGTACCTGTGTTTGCACACCTAATTTAATAAGCGGCCTCTCTAAAGAGAGATTTTATTTCACTCGGCTGGGTGGATGTGAGGAGAAGCAGAAATTGAGTGGGAGGGTTTCCAGGCCAGAACAAGAGGTGAGCCATCAAGACAGGCAGGGAAATTCCTGTGACAGGCGTACAAGAGCAACACAACCTGATGCAGACATTCCAGATATCAAGTTGCGTTGAAGAATGCAGTACTGTTGTGAAAACACAACGGCAAGCATAGCAGAGTGACGGCAGAGTGACTGCTTATAGTTCGATGTGACAGAGTCCCTTCTGCTGAGAAGCCTGTAGGCATAACAATTAAGGTGGCCTGTAAATTACTGAAACAAGAACCAGGTACAGACCAGAGGACCAGATGGGAACAGAGACCAGACACAGACCACCCCCTGCCTCACCTGGTTCCGGGCCTGAGGAAGGAGCAGGTGCTGCCTCTGGTCCAGCCACAGTAGGGGTCCCTGGAGGCGATGCAGTTCCTGGAGGTAGACCCAGTGTTTAGTCACGCACCATTCCAGGGCACACAGACACCATATATCCATTCACAATGTGCACTGGATTACACACATGGAGGAGCCACGAGTTCAGTGACCAAAAAACATACACTGTGTGTTACGCTTCACTAGGTTACGAGACTACTAGCATCATGACTATTAGACACAATGGTGGGTCAGCATAGGCTGAAAGATGAATGAGCAGAATTTCTGTATGTGTGTGTGTGTGTGTGTGTGTGTGTGTGTGTGTGAGCACATTTTGAACTAGAGCGCCATATAGAGATGTGATGTGTCTTAGTGTTATTTTGGATTTATTGGTACAACCCAAACAAGAAAACAGGCAAGCCTAGTTCATCTGGCCCGCAATAGAAAGTGTTGTCATCTCGAGATTTGGACTCGCCCACGTGGAAAGCTGTCGTTAACCACTACACCACAGAGCTGTACATTAATAAATGTTGTTGCTCTCTAGATTCGAACTTAGGTCTTCCACGAGAGAGTCACTGTCTTTAACCACTACGCCATGACATTATACGTTTCTGCAGTCAGTGGACTCCATTGAGCACTGTGTTAAACTGACTAACGTTTCATATTAAATTTACCTTCATCATAGTGTCTATGAACTATATGGCTTTTGCCACTGGCTGTTTTAACAGCTTATTAGCCGGTAATAGGCTTACTAGTGTCCTCTATCTTCCTAGGACTAATCATAAGACTTGACCAATTGCTAGCGAGACTGAAGAAGAACAATTCCATTCCAGAAAATGTTGCAATATAACCGTATACAGTTTTAGTTAAGGCTTACTATAACGTAACTAGTGTAGGTTGTAGCCAGCAAATGTGTTTGTCTCTCCGGATCCAAAACACATGCACGAATGCATACTTCGAAAATCCACCAGAAACATTTGCAATATAACCGTAAACTGTTTTACTATAAAGTAGATACTGAAGTTTTTACCCAGCGAATTTCTCGTCTATATGGAATAATTCATAATGTGTACTTCGCTTTGCCTT
>JACXGJ010002027.1:16925-28071 GCA_016801105.1 Esox niger
GACGCTGACGGGTGTGTGACGCTGAGGGGTGTGTGACGCTGAGGGGTGTGTGACGCTGAGGGGTGTGTGATACTGAGGGGTGTGTGACGCTGACGGGTGTGTGACGCTGAGGGGGGTGTGACGCTGAGGGGTGTGTGACGCTGACGAGTGTGTGAGGCTGAGGGGTGTGTGACGCTGAGGGGTGTGTGACGCTGAGGGGGGAGTGACGCTGAAGGGGGTGTGACGCAGAGGGGGGTTGGTGTGGGTGTGACTTACTTCATGCAGCGGGAGTAGAGCTGGCATCGTGCCACAGGGACCCTGACCACGCAGGACGGGAAGGCCAGAAGCAGTGAGTGGCTCAGCCGATCCAGAGTCAGGGACAGCAATTGTCTGGCCTGTGGAGAGCCCTCCCCACACCTGGGTGCACGCGCGCACACACACACACACACACACACACACACACACACACAAAGGAAGAGAGGGTCGACACAGTTACACTTCTTCACACAGTCTTCTAAACCTCAAACATCACATCGCATTACAACAGATTCCTTTAATCTTTACACCTGATGCATTGTAAAGTGTAACTTAAACGGTTCTATTACAGTACAACCGTATCCGTTAAAGGGTTTTTGAAGCATGCCAATGTTAAGTGGTTTTACATGCAGTGTGATGATGGTTAAGTGTGGTCTGGGGCTGCATTGGCCTCAAAGCCACCAGCTATCTTCTGCATTAGCTCTAATTAGCACTTAACGCTTCCATAATATCCACGCATCTGCCTTCGTAGGCTGGAGTTATATCGCATTAAATACAGTTCCAGACAAATGGAGGGGCACTGTTGTATTTTCCATATATATTTCACAATGTTTTATGTTGAAATTGAAAAATCATTTGTTTTCCAACTTGTGGACAACATGTTATGGACATGACTCGTCTCCTCATTGTCCTCCCTTACTGAACGAGTCTGGTAGAATACAAGCTAATCCAGGGATGGAAAGAACTGTAAGTGTCTAAAGCAAGTAAGGACTTTACATGTCAATGCAGAATAACAGATGGACCGGCAACAAAGTTTAAATGCGGAAAATGACAGTCACTCTGATTAATTTTGGATGAAAAGATTATTTCAAACATTAACTTAAAGCATTAACTGCAGATGTCTACTAATCATTTCTGCTTGTTTTTATGCTAGTAGTATAGTAAACATCAATCCTATTGCCCCTTTAAGATGACAAGTTATATTTAGAAAATGACAAGGACAAGATTATAAGCACCCTTAACTTTGTTGCACATTATTTGGCCAAATGTTACTTCCCATGAAAGGGATTGATGCATTTTCTTTTGGCAAATAGTTTTCAGAAACAAACATTAATTTGTCAATGTTTAAGCGATGGCCTTCACAAACTGCTGCACTTAGCTCTCAGATGACATCTTGGAAGGAATAAAAAGCTGGACACTCAAGTTGTTTTAGCAAAATAAATATGATTAATATTATTATTAATAATTGTATACAATTATGCCTTGACAAAATTGTGAATGATTTCATAAAAGTGCAAGGTTATCTATATATTTGGCAGCATCTGTGCACTCATTAAATAAATATGCATCATATGTGCACTCACGCATGGGCTTGTTTGGATGGCTTGAAAGCTGAGGAGTCATTAGGGGTAATTTATCACACACTATAGTATGAAATGGCCAAGCTGTGAGTCATACCTCGCATCTATATAAGAAAACACAAGGTTGGACCGAGAGAGAAAAAGGGGGACAGAAAAATGGAGAGAGGGAAAGAAAGAAAGAGGGAAGAATGAGAACAGGGCAGTGAAAGGAAGGAGTAAGTGAGAGAAAGAGTAAAATGGAAACAGGTAGAGAAAATAATGAAGCTGTGGCCAATTAATCTCTCTGTTTTCCCCAAGTAATTTCCAGGTTCCTCATGGCATGCAGCCAATCACTAGGCAATTTGGGCTTTGTGGATCTCTATCATTGATGTCTAGTGTTCTTTTCGGCCCGGGGATGGTGGTCATGTCCTGTCCATCTACCCTGGGCCCATTAGGGGAGATGGTCAGGAGTTAAGGAAGGGAAGGCTGGCAGAAAGCTGAGCTGATTACTCCCTCTCTCATGATTAGCTGGATCCCTGCTGTGGGGAGGCCTTCCGGCCCTGTCACAGCTTCCGTACTGCACTCAAGGTCCGTCACCAACACCACGCAGCTCATTTCCCCCCGCTCGTTCACTGGCACCACGCGGCTACGGCTGCAGCCTTAACTAATCGCTCCTCTGATCTGACTACTCTGATCCCCATTTTGTCGTTTGTGGAATCGAATGTCCCGCTGATGCTTAAAGGATTGTTTTGAAGATTAGCGAAGTCACGCTTGGAACGTGCTTTCACCTTCTAGGTTTGTGCTGTTCCGCTACATTGTTCTGTACAGTAAATTAGACCGATTCGCCCCCACTGTCTGTGGAGAGTGTAGATCTGGAGACACAATTAGCCGTGCCATCACCGTAGCTCTGGGTAGGAGATTCTTGCCTAAATGTTTGTAATTGGCTCAGTGAAAGTTAATAACCAACTAATACGGCATCTATTTAAATTGCCCCCCCCTCCCCCAGGGGTCCCACACACGTGTTACAGTGATACACACAGAGGTTGTTAAAGAGACAATTACAATTACAATTCGACAAGAAAAACATTAGAGACCGTCTAAAATACACAATCCCTTACTTGTCAGGGTTGAAACCCTCCAGCTCCTCCAGGAAAACGTTGCTGTCGGACACGGTGTTGTCCCGGTTGGGGACGATTAGGAACTTGAGAATTGTGCCCCGGCTGGAACCCAGAAATAGCACTGTGCGGTTCTTGTAGGGGCCAGCTTCCGTGTCCATCACCATCTTATTCAGCTGGTACCTGGATGGGTGGAGAAAAAAGACCAAGGGGAGACAGAGACCGTCAGTCCAGTCCAATGGTGACTACTAGTCGGAATCACCCAGTTGGTTCTGGTGTGGGATCCACACGTCTGGTCTCTAGTCAGGCTTCACCCTGGGAATCATTTCATGTCAAAGTAGCCGTTTATAAAAAAAGGGTGACAAAAGATTGAGTAATTTATCGGTAGTTATGTACTTGCAACACCAAAATATGATTACCTCGTTCATTCTGTGGTTTTCAGAAAGGTATCCATAGAACGTGGATTTCATCAACCACAATGATTACCCTAAGGAGAAACCATTGAGCTGAGTACTGCAACTATCCAACTTTATCCAGAACGTATGCTAATCGATGATCAATTCCACATACCTTGGGTCTGGATTATTACCTTGGGACATGCCTACTGGATATTCACTTAAACATAAATGACACCAGTCCGGTAGGTACTGACCACTGCTGACCGGAAGCACCCCACAAGCCTTGTCGTTTTGGAGATGCTCTGACCCAGTAATCTGACAATAACAGTTTGTCCCATGTCAAAGTAGTTCAGGTCTTTACTCCTGCCCATAATATCTCCTGCATCCAGCATGCTGACTACAAGATTTGATTATTCGCTTTCACCTGTGAGTGGTCATAATGTTTTGGCTCATCAGTGTATAACATTAATTTCACACTAATCTCTGTTAAGCTCTAACTTTATTTCTGTGAATGGTGAGACAGATAATCAGCCACGATGCAGTGAGGAGGCGGAGCAGGAACTTTCCCCTCCCCCATGTGAGGATAAACACAGACTAGCAATGCTGCTAAGCATTAACACAAGCCTTAATAGCAATTCTACTTTTCTAGGCAACTTTTAGCTCACAGGAAATTGTCTAGGTAACAACATTTTGGGGAATAAATGACCCGGTAGATCAAGGAGGCCCAGCTTACAATGATTGGAAGCAGGTAGGTGTGTGCTATTAGGTCACTAGTAAGAAGACAGACAAAAAAATGTAACATATTTGCATAATATAGATAGAGCTGTATAGGTAAATGGTTCAAAGCAGGCACCCAAATAAAATCAATTCTGGGGACTGATATTAAGGAGGTATGAATATGTTTTAGCTTTTTACTGGTAACATAGTCATTCAGGACTACACTGCGTGCACAATTATTAGGCAAATCGTATCCCTCATGACTTACATTATTATTGAACAAACACAATGCTCTCAGTCAATCCAAAACATAATTGAACCTCAAACCTGAATGTTTAATAAAGGAAAAGTGAGTTTTGATCTTTCTCAGGGGAATACATAGGAGTGCAGAATTATTAGACAACTAATTAAAAGAATAATTCTCAATATTTAAAGTGTAACAAATGAGTAACACAAAATTACAATTAAAATGTTGGTCCTTTCAAAAAATATTCAGTGACCAATTTAACCACCCTTCTATTCAATAACTGCCATAAGCATCCATGGAGTTTGTCAGTTTCTTGATTTGTTCACAATCAACTTTTCGCTGAAGCAGCAAACACAGCCTCACAAATGCTGTTCAAAGAGGTGTATTGTCTTCCCTGACAGAGAATCTCATGTTTGAGAAGGCCCCACAAATTTTCAATAGGATTTACGTCAGGAGAAAAAGTGGGCCAGGTCATTATTTGGGCATCTTGGAGGCTCTTGTTGGCTAGTCAAGCAGGGATGAAGCATTGTCCAGCATGAAGATCATAGCCTTCTTGAATGCTGAGGACTTCTTCCTGTACTCACTGCTTGTAGAAAGTATCTTCTAGAAACTGACAGTAGGTTTATTGGGAGTAAAGTTTGGGTCCATCTTCAACCCCAAAAGGTCCGACTACCTCATCCTTAATGACAGTGGTCCTGTGTACCCATTAGTGATCCAGCCACAGGCCCAATCATCTGGTCTATCAAGAGTTACTCTGATTTCATCTGTCCATAAAACCTTTGAAAAATCTTCAGGTATTTATTTGACCAATCTATATATTACGTTTCAAATCTTATTCAGTGGGGGTCGTGTTTCAACCTTCCTGACCTTGGCCACATCTCTAAGCACCTGACACCTTGTGTTTCTGGACATTCCAGGTAGGTGTCAGTTCTGGAATATGATGGCACTGAAGAACAATGGGTTCCTGGTAGCTTCACATTTGAGTCTTTTCTTTTCAATGTGTTTTTGCTCCCCAGTTGACTATTCGCACCAAAACCTTTGATTGTCCGGTGGTCACTCCTTAATAGTTTAGCTATTTCAAGAGTGTTGCATTCGTCTGAGCGTTTTACAAGTTTAGACTTTTCAGTGTCAGTTAAATCTCTTTTTTGTTATTCACTGTTTCCAAACCCTCCCTCATTACACAAATACATATCACCTGAAAATTATTCAATCCAATGAGCATTCAAGCTTATATGGTTAAGAGTTGACAAATTTGCATAGAAATAATAATACAATCAGAATACTCACTTGCATAATAATTGCGCACGCAGTGTAAATGTACACTGGGGGGCTTGGTTGAAAAATCTGTCCTTCTGTTGGTTGTGAGGTGGTTTTTGAAATAACTGTAACCAATGTGGTCAGGGTGTGCCGCCATAATCTGACCTGTGCTGAACTCTACCTCTCACCATCCTCGGAATTTAAACTCAGACTCAATAAATTCAGATTCAGTTCATAAAATATTAATCCAATACAGAACTACTCATTATCAAGAGTAGTCATTAATACATACATGCAGATGAATGGAATTGTCTTGAAACAAGAGCAACATATTCAAACTACAGCAGACCTGTGTTTTTGAGTCAGTGATCCAAAATAGTATTTGTTCTACTGGGTATTTAATATTCCACGAATGACAGTAATCTTCTTCCTCCTGTTAAACTCTGGACTGGCTGCTGGCCAGTGGGGATTGATGAACCTTAGCTGCTTCCCTCCAGCAGCTAACACACAGAGAGTGGACAAATGCACTGACCAGCATCAAAAGAAAGCAAGGCACAGATGCTAAACTGGGTGCAACATAATGGCGGTGGATGAGGAGAGCTTCCTCCTCTTGTAAAACGGTTTAGGTGTCAAATTATTTATTATTGATTACTGTGTTAGCAAGTCCACTACCAGAGTATGTGACTGGAGTTTAGCTGTTGGAAATCCCGCTCAACGCGCTCGGAGAAAATGTTACGCTCCGCTCTAAATCGCTCTTTGCACTCAAATAATTGCCGCTCCAAGTTTTTTCCTTCAATTTTATCATTATGTCAAGTATTGGTATCTATAAATATAAGCCATATGCCAGTGGCCTAATCAAAACAAAGTAATTCAAATAATCTATTATCAGTCTTTTAACCAAAATGTATAACCAACACTCAAACAAGTAGGGCTATATTAGCAGCTTATACGACAACGAAATAGTGAAGTATTTCCGACACTATCGGCTCCTACGTAAAACAACATTTTGCCTGTAGAAAGAACCTATTGGCTGCAAAAAAGAAAATATGAAATGTACTTGAAATGAAATAATGATGTTATAAAAAATGTCTGGCCATAGAAACTTCTAGAACCACGAGTTTGACAAAAGTCTATTGCGTCGTGTTCATGCGATGGTGCATTTCTACTCAGTGCTGTACTTCTCCTTTTGAGTCTAGCGAGGACCGTTGCAAATACGAACCTTTGCAACGTCTCTAAACTGATTACGCACCTAATCATCCCTTATCACCCCACCCCCTCGGTTTTAAATCTTGGATCCAAGGCAGCAGCTAGGACAAGATGCTAATCTTTATAGTAGCCTACCACCCGTATCCAGTGGAAACATTCTCTGAATAGTGTATTTTTCCAATAATAGGATATAATAATTAACAGATAATACAACAACTATCACCTTTAATGATATACATCAATCAGCCATAACATTATGACCACTGATAAATGAAGTGAATAACTGATAATCTCGTTATCATGGCAGTTGTCAGTGGGTGGGATATATTAGGCAGCAAGTGAACATTCTCTCCACAAAGTTCATGTGTTAGAAGCAGGAAAAATGGGCAGGCGTAAGGATCTGAGCGACTCTGACAAGGGCCAAATTGTGATGTTAGACAATCGGATCAGAGCATTTCCATAACTGCAGCCCTGGTGGGTTGTTCCCGGTCTGCAGTGGTCAGTACCTATCAAAAGTGGTCCAAGGAAGGAAAAGCGGTGAACCGACGACAGGTTCATGGGCAGCCAAGGCTCATCGATGCACGTGGGGAGCAAAGACTGGCCTGTGTGATCCCATCCAACAGACGAGCTACTGTAGCTCAATTTGCTGAAAAAGTTAATGCTGATACTGATAGATAGGCTCCTGCCATTCATGTGGGTGTTACATTGACACGTACCGCCTATCGGAGCATTTTTCCAGAACCTGTGCACCCTTTCATGGCAACGGTATTCCCTGATGGCATTGGGCTCTTTCAGCAGGATAATGCGCCCTGCCACTAGGCAAAAATGGTTCAGGAATGGTTTGAGGAACACAACAATAAGTTCAAGGTGTTGACTTGGCCTCCAAATTCCCCAAATCTCAATCCAATCGAGCATCTGTAGGATGCGCTGGACGAACAAGTCTGATCCATGGAGGAACTTACAGGACTTGAAGGATCTGCTGCTAACGTCTTGGTGCCAGATACTACAGGACACCTTCAGAGGTCTTGTGGAGTCCATGCCGCTCCGCTCCTTGCTCCGTACACATACTCTGTCCTCCACACAGTTTGTCCTGATTCATGTAGCTCCATAGTAAGACTTTCTCAGTCTGCAGTAATAACTCAGGGCATTAGCACTGCACATGTGAAATGGATTCTGTCCTGAATACGTGATGTCCCCTAACCTTGTGGTAAAGCCTCACCTGACCATGGTCCTGACGATCCAGGGCCTCTGTCCCAGGGAGGGCACGGCCTCGTCCATCAGGGGGTGGGTCTTCACGAAGTTCAGCATCTCATCAGGGAAACCATTGGAAGAGTTGAACCGGGAGCCCTGGACCGCACACCCTCCTGGCCTGTTGGGTGGAACACATGGCTTAGAACAGGTTATAGCTCACACTAATAGATTGATTGATTGATTGACTAATAGCACACTAATATTATTTTGTATGTGCAGCTAATGGTCTCACACTACATCAATGAATACCGCACCTTGGTTTGGGTATGAGCTCATCTGGAACAGGGGTCCAAATAGATTCAGGTGACTTCTGCTCCTTGAACCTCCCATCAAACACCCTAGCCAGCTGTTCCATGTCAAAGGCACATACAGCTGAACCAGGAATGCTACAAAGAGAAAAACAGACACAATAAATAACACTATTAAACATACACTGAAACAACATAAAAGCTAAATGTCTTTTGTGAGGATTCTTTGCAAGTGAATCCTATCATGTCAAATGTCAAATGCCAAAAGTCTATAATGTCAAAGTGAAAAATAAAATCAGCAAATTGTTCTAAACGAAATACAAATATTAAATAAAAAATAATATTGCATTATAATTGATTGCTCCCCGTTTGCAAAGATACACCTGAATGAGCTTTGGTTGAACAAACTTAGAAGTCACATCATTTTTTTAAATGGATTCTATCTGTCCACAATCAAGGGGTTTCACACAATCTCAGGATTATATACCTGTTCCACAGTTTATCAGTACAATTTATAAGAATAACTAAATCAAAAAGTTGAAATCAAAGCAAATCCAGAAGAAGGCCCTTTCATAGCACCAGTCAATGGGAGGAAATAAGAACCTTTCCAATTCTTTGAAAATTCCTGGGAGCACAGTTAAATCCATTACTAGAAATTGAGAGAATAAAGGCTCTCGAAAACTGATTAATCAGATGAGAAGGGCACTAGTCAGGGTTACAGTGTTCTACAACCAACCTGGGAGACACTGTGGGCTGCAACAACAGCCTGCATTACAAAAGTGGCCGTTATGGGTGTGTGGCAAAAGCAAAGCCATTGATGAAACAAACTCAAAACCATAAAATCTTGGCTAGAGTTTGCCAGACGGCATGCTGAGACCAACTGAGACCAAGTAAAAGAAAATTCTAGTCTGATGAGACCAATACAGAGCTTTTAGGCCTTAATGAAAAGCAATACTTTTAGAGCAAGCCTAACAGTGCCCATTGTGCTGAGAACTCCACCCACACCATGGAGCACGGTGGCGGCAGCATCTTGCTACTGGGATGCTTCTCTGCGTCAGGATATTTTGTGAACACATAGAGCAAAATGGATGAATCAAAGTACAGAGAAATCCCCAAAAACCTGCAAGAGACCTGGAATTTGGGAGAAGATGAATCTTCCCCCCAGGACAATGATCCCAAACAAACTCCAAAGCCACAGTGAAGTGGCTTTAAAACAAAGAGTACATTGTCCTGGACTGACCCGGTCAAGGATCTAATTATGAATATATGGAAGAAGTCGAAACTTGCTGTTCAACAAAGATTCCCATCCAAATAGCTGGGTACAGATTTGCAAAGCTAATAGAGATGTATCCAACTAGGCTGTATTTCATGCCAAAGGAGCCTTTACCAAATACTGACTAAAGTGAGAATATTTACACAATCAATTATTTTAGTTTTGTATTTGTAATGTATATAGAACAATTTGTAGATCTTATTTTTCTCTTTGACATTATGGACTTTTATGTGTTGATCAGTGGATATTAGTAAATCCATTTTAATGCTGTAGCACAATTGTTTTTGAAATGTCAAGGGGGAAGATACTTTTTAGAGCCCCTGTACCGGAAAAAAGTCACCAAGAGGAAATACTTCTAGTAAATACTGTAGTGCACACAGCATGTTCAAGTAAAATGCCTGTACGCTTTGGCTGCTGTTAAACTGCTCTTAAACTCACTGACCCAGAATGGAACATCTGCTGTGAAAATAAGTTAAGTCCCCACTCTTGACTGAGCCAAAACCTATAGTGCAAACTACTACAGTGTCAAGTGTAGTAGTTAATGATGGAGCACACCAGAGACAGAGCAACAAATATTAGGACAACGGGGGTGAAATAACAGCATTTCTCTTTCTATCTTGTCTCCTGCTCTGTTCCCTTTGAGACCTCCGGTTTCTGTAAAGAGGATGTGTGAGTACTCTGTGTGACTAAGGATTTCTCTGGAAGCCTACATCACAATGTGAACCTGGAAGAGTGACTCAGCTACCTCACTCCCACTACCTTCTTCATTTTCCACACTATGTCATGAAGGAGAGTGAAGGGAATTAGCGAAAGAGAGGAGAAATCAGTACATCCAGTACAGTATGTAAGACACAATGCTGAATAGAGAGAAATAGTAGATAGTAGAAAATGTGAGCAAGACAAAAATGCAGAGTGGGAAAGGTAGAGGGTGTGATTGTGAGACATGGAAGACAGAAAGAGATGGAAAAAGGAGTGAGTTTCAGTGTGAGCGAGCGGCACAGAGAAAGGGACAGATTGTTCTTCAACACTCCAGGCCAACTGATGCCTGTTTTCGGGTCTTGACACATACTGACAGATAGTCAGTAGAGCTTATAGGCCCTCGCGCCCCTAGGCCTGTCAGGAGAAAGATTTTCAGAGATCCCCTTAGAATGTTTTGTTTGGGTAAGCTGTCTGAGATTTCCCTCTCAGCAGAGTAACCAGAGGCTTTTTCTAGCGGGGTACCATGCTAACATAATACTGTACAATATTTGATCAGATCAACCATTCTTTTTCTCATTTGCTACAAGGAATTAGAACATGTATGCCAGTCTGTTTTGGCATCTGACAGACGCCAGGCCTCTCACAGGGAAGGACCAGATGTTAGCATGTGACACAGCTGCCAGAGGTAAACTGGTCACAGCGCACCTCCCACTCTCTCTCCTCTCCACACCTATCCTCCTCTTTGCACACATCTGTTTTCCCTACAGGTCAGCAGCTCTGTGAGGCTCATTGAATGGCTGACCCCAGCCTGACTCTAGCTCGCTCTATGTTTTACTTTATAGTCTCTCCTTCCTTGCTCTCTCTTGTGATTTCCCTTCTATTCCCCCTCGCTCCTTCATCTCTGCTCTTTCATCCTCTGCTTCACTGCTGAATTCTCTGATTCTTCCTTATCTCTTTGCTTTTTGCTCATTTGCTCAAATCTGAGCTATGTATAATGGATACTGAATGGTGGTTTTATTACTCTCTGTGTGTGTCTCTCTCTGTCTGGGGGCGAGAGGTGAGGGGGTGTACAGTACTGTAGAATAATTAATGGACTAGATATATAATCTCAATAGCTATAGAACAGGGTGAAGAAACACAGCCCATTCTTCCTCAATCATG
>JACXGJ010002027.1:28171-40130 GCA_016801105.1 Esox niger
CCCCTCATATTATGGCCCTTATTGTTACTCACTGTCCCTCATATTATGGCCCTTACTGTTACTCACTGTCCCTCATATAATGGCCCTTATTGTTACTCACTTTCCCTTATATTATGGCCCTTATTGTTACTCACTGTCCCTCTTCTTATGGCCCTTATGTTTAATCACTGTCCTAGATGTTGTGGCAGGTTGTTATAATAGCATGTTGTCAGTACAACGGTCTTTGTTGTCTCATAATTGTATTGTCAGCTTTTATTTGAAATGAATGGAAATGAACTCTGAGTATTTTGTATTTTGTACATTTTACCAAGTTGGGCTCTCTGTATCTCTGTCTGTGGAGCTGCTGGTTGACTGGCAGGCTGTTCAGGCTGAGCTCTGTACTTTAGGTGGTGACTGGAGGGGTCAGACTTTATGTCAGACCATATCCTCTCAGTTTAACCAGCAGCATGACAGATCTCTACAGCCCATTTCCAGTGACAGCATGATGGCTGATGGAGGCAAGTACAGGAGAAGGAGGTCTTCAGTCCAGAGCCCAGCTCATGGAGAGGTGATAGGATTGTTTATTTTTTAGCTTCTCTCTCCTCTCTCCACCTGGGGCTTAATGTATTTTTCTACCTCTCACTCTCCCCATCTCTGTCTCCACTCTCTGCACACAAACTATTTGTCAATTCTGGCCATATCTGCTGACTCAACTTTAAAAAAACGTTCACACCATTTGTCTACCCAAATTGATTATATCCAATTTGTGATTAAAGTCCTGCTTTATCACAGCAACTCCTTGTGGAGTCGGGACAGTCCAAAATACATTGGATGCCATTCTGGGTACTGTTTTCATCAAGCCCAAGCTACAGCACAGAGTCACAAGATCGCAACAAGGCAACCATATTTAACAGCTAACTTCATGATCCAGACAGCACTGGCTAATGGCATCACACTTTACGGGACTACTGGGATAATCCACAAACAAAATGTGTTCTTATTTATTTCTTTGACCCGTATTTTACCAGGTAAATTCACAGAGGACAAATTATTATTTACCGCAATGACCTGGGTACAATTAACTACCTCGCAAAGGAAACAAACAACATTGTTTACCTTACTGACTCTGGGATTTGATTTTGGTTCCTGGTCAGATGCTCTAACCACGAGGTTACCTCCGGCCGTGACTTCTCTCATTTGCTTTCTCCACCCCTCTCTCCATCACTCCTGCTGGTAAGTCTGCGGTAAGTGTTCTCCTCTTGCCCTAACCCTGGGCCCCAGGAACGTACCCAGCTGTGCAGCACGCCCAGTCTCCCCTGGCATCAGCAGACACATTCCTCTGACACCACGATGGCTAATGACTCCTCTGAGGCCGTCTGTTCAGAGAACCCTCTGACTCCTAGGTCTTCAACGCTCTGCTCCATAATGCCCAGACATTTCAAAATGTTGTTATAGTCCTGAACAAGCAGCCCTGATCAGATCAAATACATGGAATGGCTCGGGGTCCCCAAGCAGGGGTTGAATACCTAACCCTGCCCAGGTTGAATACCTACCCCTGCCCAGGTTGAATACCTACCCCTGCCCAGGTTGAATACCTACCCCTGCCCAGGTTGAATACCTACGCCTTCCCAGGTTGAAAACCTACCTCTGCCCAGGTTGAATACCTATGCCTTCCCAGGTTGAAAACCTACCTCTGCCCAGGTTGAATACCTATCCCTGCCCATGTTGAAAACCTACCCCTGCCGAGGTTGAATACCTACGCCTGCCCAGGTTGAAAACCCATATCTGCCCAGGTTGAATACCTACCCCTGCCCAGGTTGAATACCTACGCCTGCCCAGGTTGAAAACCCACATCTGCCCAGGTTGAATACCTAACCCTACCCAGGTTGAATACCTATCCCTGCCCAGGTTGAAAACCTACCCCTGCACCCTCCGTTCAGACACACACGTCCAGCTAAAAGCTACAAAAAACTTTACAGGAATGCGAAATAATGGAAAGTATGATTCCAGTGTCATATTAATTTATCCTTTCAGAATGCTCTTTTGTTGGTCATACTATGTGTTACCTGAAGAGTGGAACATCAAGCCTTGATGAGAGAATCTTTTCACTCAAGCCTTGATGAGAGAATTGTTGATTGGTTCCAATCTGGGACTACAGGTTATTGTGAAACCTGCTATATCCAACTCTCCAATCGCATCCATTTTTTCTCAGTGACCAAAAACAAGACATCCTGTTTTTAGCTGATACAGCAGTGAATATATTAAGACAATATTTTAACATGGGACGTGTAACATGGGACACCAGTAAGCAGAATAATATTTGCCATGGCATGTTTATTATAATAAATATGGTTATTTCTCATGGAGAGTCTACATGAAAAAGCTGTCATTTTTAACCAAAGGTTAGCTCTATTGCTCTGCCAATGACCGGTTAGAGTATTATGTTACCAAAAGTGGTTCGTTGTTCCAAAAACCAAACCCCACCCAAGTCCACACTCCCATCTAGAGCCTTGAGCCCGCTCAGCCCCTGAATGGCCCAGTCAACCCAGGATGGGGCTAGACAGGCCAAGAGGGCTAACTTCCATGTTAGCTTCTCAGTATCTCTCAAGTCCTGCCTTTCAGCTGTGGACTCAGAGGCTCATATCCTCCTCTCTCTGCTCCCTGACCTCTTACAGCTCCAGGGGTTTGGTTGGGCTGTGCTGTGAGGAGGATCAGTGGTCCAGTGGAAACCTAAGCCTCTCTTTAATGTCCCTGGACAGGAAGGACTTCAGACAGGGGCAGAGGCTACAATAAAGGACTGGAAACCAGGGAATTCATGGCGTTGTATCTCTAGGCACCTTAGAGGTAAAGATCTCAGCATCTGCTTCATGGGGCTGTATGTTGTAACCTGGGGTGGTAGGCATGACAAACTGAACAATAGCTGGCAAACCTCAATGAAAGCTTGTTGAAAACTCTTTAAGCAGAGCTCTTTTTCCACAATTCCCATACTGGGAGCACGTGTTGATGATTCAGTGTCTCAAAATGGCCTTCTTCCCTGCTGGGCCCACCACACGAAAACAGCAAAAGCAATTTGTCTGGTAAGAGCTTTAAGAGTACAGTGTGGCGGTTCATGCAGGGCTGTGGAGGTTTCCAGTGTACCTCTCTCCCCCTCTCTTGAACCCCCTCGTTCTCTCCATCTGCCTCCAGCCGTTTATAATGGAGCACAGCAGCAAACTGTGTGTGTTGGTGTGTGATCAGCCGGGCCTTGCCCTGACATGCTGGTCACACTGTTATCTGGCAGCCATTGTTGGCCCTGTGTAAACCATCTATCTCCCTCTGCAGGCACACTGCACTTATCCTGCCCCTGTCCTTGTCCCTGTCCCTGTCCATGTCCCTGTCCATGTCCCTGTCCTGTCCCTGTCCTGTCCCTGTAATGCCCTGTCCCTTTCCCTGTCTTGTCCCTGTCCATGTCCCTGTCCATGTCCCTGTCCTGTCCCTGTCCTGTCCCTGTCCATGTCCCTGTCCTGTCCCTGTCCTGTCCCTGTCATGCCCCGTCCCTTTCCTTGTCTTGTCCCTGTCCCTGTCTCGGTCTTGTCCCTATTCCTGTCCTGTCCCTGTCTTGTCCCTGTCCCTCTCCTGTCCCCGTCCCTGTCAGGTCCATGTCCTGTCCTGCCCCTTACCTGCCCCTGTTCTGCCCCTGTCCTGTCGTACCCCTATCCTGTCCCATCCTGCCCCTGTCTTGTCCCTGTCCTGCCCCTGTCCTGTCCCATCATGCCCCTGTCTTGTCCCTGTCCTGCCCCTGTCCTGTCCCATCATGCCCCTGTCTTGTCCCTGTCCTGCCCCTGTGCTGTCCCATCATGCCCCTGTCTTGTCCCTGTCCTGTCCCTATCCTTCCCCTGTCTTGTCCCTGTCCTTCCTCTGTCCTGTCCCATCCTGTCCCTGTAATGTCCCTGTCCTGTCCCTGTCCCTGTCCTGCCTTTTTCCTGCCCCTGTCCCAGTCCTCCAGCCTGCAGATAAGATGCAGCTGATGAAACAGTTTTAACTTTTAAATTAGGGCTTGGGGGAAGAGCTGCAGATGTTACCAATTATTGACTGTTTTGTGCTACAAATGATTAGAGATGGTCTTCTTCCCCTCCCTCTCTCCCAGCTGCCACAACAGAGTAGAGGATGTTGTTCGAGCTGGCATTGGTTGAGGTTTTCTCTTCGCAGATACACATCCTGCTGGCTCATCTGCATGGAGACCTACATCGATTCCCCTATTAGAGTCTGGTTTCTATCCTCCAATTAGAGCCTGCTCTCTATCCTCCTATAAGAGTCCTTCTATTAGAGGATATAGATAGGAGGATACTCTAATACGATAGAGACCAGACTCCTATTAGAGTTTGGTCTCTATCCTCCAATTAGAGTCTGCTCTCTATCCTATCAGAGTCTGGTTTCTATCATTCGATTAGAGGATAAAGATAGGAGGATACTCTAATAGGATAGAGACCAGACTCCTATTAGAGTCTGGTCTCTATCATCCTATTAGAGTCAGGTCTCTGTCCCCCCATTACAGTCTTCTCTATTCCCACATTGGTCTTCTCTTTTTCCTTCATTACAGTCTTTATTCCCCTTCAGAGTCTCCTGTCTATTCCCATATTAGTGCCTCCTCTTCAGTCCAATATTAGTGCCTCCTCTTTAGTCCCATATTAGAGTCGTCTCCTCACTATTGCCATATTAGAAGCAGCTCTCTCTTCTTTTACAGCCAATTATTTTAATAATACTGTAATGGTCACATGTGTTTTGTCACATGATAGCCAGACACTTCTGCTTAATATACAATACAGATCACAAGAACACTTGTATAAATATATTCATTTGCACTCACATATTCGTATGCACACACACTTCTTTATACAGCTCTTATTTCTTAAATTTTCCCAACTCTGTATATTCTGTTTATTGTTCTCTCTTTCGCTCTCAGCAAAAATATTTAGCCTCCCCGTAATTCACGTCTTCCTCCCGTAATGCACATCCACGTCTCTCTCTCTCCTCTTCTGACTCACAAATAACAACCTTCTTGTAATAAATTTCCAATGTTTTTGCTAACTTAAAGCAGATGCATGTTGCAACTACATTTCCCTATTCCAGAACTGATCTTTTCCCACATCCGCGGTGGTCTCCGTGTGTGTGTCTGTACCTGTTAGCAGGGGTGGAGAACACTCCCAGGATGATGTCCCTGCCATGCATCCTAATGACGGGGCTGGTGGAGTGGAGCAGATTGAAGTAGAAGTGGGAGTCTCCAGGGACAGAGCAGTTCAGTCTGGCCTTCAGGAATGAAGTCCACTGCTTCTCCAAGACCCTCTGAGAGCCACCCAGGTCGCCCTTACACACGCGTGCCACCCGAGACACCTGTACCTGAACACACATGCACGCAAGCACGTGGAACAGATGAAACGGTCAGAGACCAGCACCAAATACACAGTTTCGGAATTAGGACAGTTTGAAGCAAACTATATTATTAAAAATATTATTTCAAATCTTTGATTTTATGGTTGAAAGATTAATGAGCTCATAGGCAGGAAATGTATATAAAGACTTTTTTGTAAATATAGATTTATAGCTAACAGATTTTTTTGTATTAGGCAGAGTGATGGTCCTGGAAAAATAGAACCACTTTTAAATTCTAAGACAAATGTATAGATTCAATGGTTGACCATCTATTATATCGCAATTATAGTTTTAATCGTGTTTTAAATAATTTACATTATTTACAAACAGGTATAAAACAAGCACATTTTGGGTCAGCTGATGAAAGCTCATGATGTGGTATTTAGAAGTTGTATTCTCAAAGAATAAATGGGCATATTTAAAACATTCAAAAGTCAAAAATAAAGGTAGCAACTAGGAATGTTTGCTTTGAGTCAACAACAATAAACACTCTACCAAAATTAAAATATAAATCCAATTAGCTCATAGGTGATCTCATATAAAAGCTTTTAGCTCAAAGATGATCTCATACAAAACTTTCTATCTCATTGTTAATCTCATATAAAACTTTTTCGCTCATTAGTGATACACACTTTTTAAGAATTTGGAATGCATACTACCACATTTGACAGACCTTAGTTTTAAAATGATAAATGAATATGTATTATTCATAGATAAGTCTGTGAATTTCAAAACAGCTTCTTTGAAGAATCTCCCACAATACAAAATCTGCAATATAATATCCACAACACAATATCCACTTTCTTTGAGCCCTTTAAACATACAAAATCAAATGCCTTTACCAGCACATTCCCACAAAATGTGAATTGCTAATTTTATTTGATAAAAAGGCTTCTTGTTACTGTCAGATTTTTTATGAACACGGAGCCTGAATCTGATATGACTGATATCAGCTGGAGGTGTTGTGAAAACGTTTCCCCGTCTGATTCAGTTGCAGCATTGTTTCTCAGTCTGCCATTATTGCATTATATATGCAGAAGCAAAGAGACACAGTTACAGGGAAAAGGTCATTAGTAGAAACATTACCAGCCTAACTGTATTTAAACCGCCAGGAAGGCAGACACACCACACACAGGGTGTTCTTCAAAGCAATACGATTTTGTCTCGTACCTTCTCCAGGTAGTTAAACTCCATGGCCATCTCACGGAAGAAGAAGTAGATGTGAGGACCCCATTCTACTGAACTGACAAAATAGGGCTCTGGAAAGGAGAGGAAAGGACCCTGTTATATTGTGATAATGGCTCAAAGAGACACACTTCCACAGAGCTTTAAAATACAGGAATATACCACACTGATACAAGCCACCAGGGTTGTGTTTAGTAAGAATGAAGTGAGCTCTTTTGGGGGAAACTGAGGTATCATAGTGAAGTATCATATAAATTTAGAGGTATCATTGTTATTAAAAAGAGATTGAGGTAACAAAGTCATCATATAAAGGAGGCTTAATTGTTGGTTTTGGTTTAAAAAAATACAAGCTGCACAATACTCAGGCCCTTCAACCACACAGCCAAAAACACAGACAGAGAGAAACGAAGACACACAAAGACACATATATACAGAGAGAGACACAGACACACAAAGAGATCTACAGACAGACAGAGAGACAAACAAAAACAGAAAGCACACTAATGTCCTCAGCCCGGGTTCCTCTGACCACGGCACACTAAAGTCCTCAGCCCGGGTTCCTCTGACCACAGCACACTAAAGCCCTCAGCCCGGGTTCCTCTGACCACAGCACACTAAAGCCCTCAGCCCGGGTTCCTCTGACCACAGCATGGGAGGCTGCTGACTAAGACTCTTGTAGTGAGTCAAACACAGATATTGATCGTAATACTAAGTGATGTGGTCATAAACAGTGGCTTCTAACAACAACACCGACAAATATAACAAAAACACACACACACACACACACACACAGCCATACAGAAATACACAAACACACAGGGCTGCAACAGCTAATCAATAACATGGATATTAAACAAATGTAACTATGATTTGTTCACGTATGAAAAAACGTTATGGTTGGTAGAGTATTTCAAAAATGATTTGGGTGGAGCGGATTCTTCTCTCATTTCCATTATCCAGGATCTTTTGTTGGAGATGCCTGTTTTTCCAATTGCATCTTATTGGAATAGCAGTGGCAAGGTTCCCACACAGTGTAATACTTAGTTATGGTGAGTCCAGATATTTCAGAAGATAGAAACAATGGCATATGACTGGGTACCTGAATATGGTTGCAGCTATGTGAGTGCCATGGAGGTAGCTTTGTGTAATATGTATAGACGGAGTTTTAATCATATTTAAAACACTTTAAAAAAATCACATAGAATTATTATCCTCTGACCTAAAATTATTATGATTTTTACCAAAGATGTAATTCACATATTAATCAACTATCAAAATGGTTAGTTGCTTTCCTAAAACAAACACAATTATATCCAGCTAAACATGTATATGAGAGGGGCAAGACGTACCTCTGAACCATTTGGAGTCGTGTTTGACTGTGCGGAGGGCAGGGCTGTCCCCGAGGCTGCGGTAGATCACTGCGTCTATTGCCAGGAAGTCTGTCACAGTGGCTGTAAACAGATTTCCCTCTGGCAAAACATACACTCACAGAGTGAGTTACATTGGGAAATCAAGACAACAGCTTATCTCAACCCACAAAAGAACACTGCAGAGGATAGTTTGTGTAATGATAGTGCAGCAAATTAAATGCATATGAACAAACAATGTATAATTACATTACAGAATTATAATGGAGCCACAAAGGTTGCTAATTCATACTTCCCTTTCATTACACAAGCAATGCTTTATAAAACATGACAAATGTGGTAGTAAATAAAAATGTGCAGATTAAGTTAATTATACAATATCAAGCGTACAAAATATGGACTGGAATCACAGTGCTGAAGCCTTGAGTTTGTAAAAGGCCACCGTGGTCCCATACTGCACAAACAATTCTACCATGTGTGACGTTTCTCAACCACGCGTGACATTTCTCAAACCAAGTATGATGTCTATAAGAATGTCTGGGCCCTTCCCAAATGTAAGACATTCAAATACAAAGCAACTGAGCCACTCGTTCAAAAACCTCACCCGCAAACAGGGCGACATTGGCATGTTTGGGGTCATAGGGGCAACGTGCCATCCCACTGACCGTTTCTCCCACCATCTCCAGAGTGTCTCCCTGGAAAACAAACACTTGTTTTAATATTCGGTTTGATATACTTTTTGGGGTTCAACATTTATTCCCATGAATTAGTATTCCAATCGACCCTTACCCTGTAATCTAAAACTCACCTTAAACTTAAACCCAGCTTAACCCTAAACAAAACCCTCAACTTAACCCTAAACCGACCCTAACTCTAAATGTAAAATATGCAGTAAAGCAAACCCCCAAGATGGGAATGACGAATTTCCTTGCGGGAGACCAATGAAGGATGTTCCGTCTTCACTAGGTTAGTAAAACGTAAACCCACACAACACACACATTCCTGTCTAGAGCGAAAAGCCCCTTCACATACAGGAAACACACCACATGTCCATAGAGTTTGGTAATTAATGCAGATAATAACATTCCCCTCAGCATCTATGCAAATGGTGAAGACAACAGGAGAAACATACACCCCCAGCCCAGACGCACACACAAAGCCAACCTTTTGAAATCCATGCAGCTAAACAACCACAGGGGAAATCAGAGTCACACAGACACACCATCACCAAATGAAAATGAAATAAATGAAATGTTGTGGTTGTCATTAAAAACTGCTATAAATAAACCGTAAGTTTGTTAACTAGTCCCAGGAGAAGCCATGAGCACGTCAGCCTGCGCAGGTCTAACCACTTGGTGTCATTAACAGACAGAGATAATGGGCCAGGTATGGAGAAGATGACAGACTGAATGTAACACTTATCTGAAAGCTTTACTGTAGATACTGAAACCGGACCCCTCCCACCACCTCCCCATTCCACCCCCTTCCTTCTCTCTGCAAATAGATATTCTGGAAGAACTTTGAGGAATCGGATGAGCAGATGATTAATATTCATGCAGTTTTCTCCTGTGGTTCTCCCACTTGTTAGTCTGACCAAGGATGTGGTATTCTGAAGCAAGGTAGACGAGTAGCTCCGAGGTGAGCACTTTCAGGTACATGAGCAGTATAACCACTTATGGCCCTCCTTCTAACTGGCCTGTCAGAGTTTCACCAGAGGGGAAGAAACCAGCTAACCAGACAAATCAATGAACCTCCCCATAGTCGGACCGCCAGTCTCCCATCCTATGTACTCTGATCTTCTGCCTCTCAACAATAACAAACTCCACATCCAAGCGTGGTGTAATAGCTGCTGATATTTGAAGAAAGCAATCCTTTGTAGCTCTTTCAAGAGGCTCTATCTCTCTCTCCCTTTGCCTCAGGTTTGGAACAAATGAGGGAAATAAGTTGTACATTGGTGTGGATGCAACAGGCCAAATCTTGTTTGTGAGTGGACTCTAGGTTCCAGAAAAAGAAATGGTCTATTTATCAGTGAAGCACTAATCATTAGAGTTGATGCATGGGTGGACGGAGTGCTGACAGGAACAGAGGTGCTCAGCTTCACCGAGCGGTAATGTATGTTGCTTGAGTACCACAGATTGTGTGGGTGCGCTTGTGCTTGTGCGCTCATGTTTGTGTGCTTGTGTGTGTGTCCGTGTGCATGTGGGTGCGTGTGCGTTCAATAGGTACTCACAGTGTAGTTGGCACACAGCGGATTGAAGGCATTGGTTCCACAGACAAACAGACCTCCTTGTCGACTCAGCAAAACCTTCATGAAGTTCCGACACTCGTCCTTAGGGGGTAGAAATAAGAACGTCTCTCGTCTGTGACTTATTATCGTACTGCCAGGTGAAATGAGGCTTATTAATGCATGATGGGAGGAATTATCGTATCATTAACACTGTCAGTCACTTCCTTATGTAGCCCTATGGAGGCTTCCTGTCTGCCTGCGAGCTGCATCAAAACCTTGCCATTGACTCACATCAGCAGCTGACTGACAGAAGGTAATTCCAGCAAACCCAAATAGCAAACTCCTTACCGCATTACCACCGCCCAAATTACTGTGATCGACCGTGCCGTGTTAATTAGATTCGATTCGATTCAACTTTACTGTCACTGAACAAGCACTGAACAATGAAATGCAGTCATAAAGAGCATGGCAACGGCCAGCAGATCCAAGTCACTGTCAAACGGTGACTCAACATAAACAGAGCTGTATATATTATTCCTGTCACCTGTACATGTGACCCCCACCCAAATCCCCTTCCCTGTGCCAGCCAGGATGGCTCCTGGCACCCCCACCCAGGGGTCTACTCAGCAGGCAGAGCCCCTGATATCATTGGGGGATATCAAGGTTTAGTGTTATTCCAGATGCTTCAGGCCCCATCAGGGTTCTCGTTTTTCCAGGGCGAGTAGATCAGCGGGGGATTTCGGGGGAGGCGAGGGGTGAGTGGGGGACGGCAGCGTGTGTAGAGTGAGATGAGGTGACAATTCCTGGCACTGCAGTGGTATTAGACAGAGACCGGAGTGACATACAAGGTGACACTGATACTAAATCATGTCTGTCTGTCTGTATACTGAGCTATGTGCCTACGTGTGTGCTAGTATGTATGTGTGCACGGGTGTGTGTGTGTGTGTGTGCGCGCACGTGACACTGCACAGATTCAGTGTTCATGTCAGTGTGATTTGCATTTGTGTTTTTCTGAGCTTAAAACAAAAAGCCAGATGTAGCTGCACACTGCACGCTTAATGACAGACCAGACAGTGCCAAAATATCAGTAGAATTCGTCCAATAAATACTTATAAGACCATGTAAGCCTAACTATCACACAACGTGTGGGCTTTTGGCAAGGCCCTGCAGCGGCAATTAAAATACAGGATGTCTGCAGTATAAACAACAGGGATTTATACTCTCATCCCCGACATTCTCATCAGCCATGGTATATCGCTTTATTTGCTTGACTTTTATTATTTTTCCGTTGATTTTCTGCCTCCATATTTAGCATTTATTTGGATTCCATATTAACCCCCCCCAGCCTGGTGGTTCCACCCCCCGTTTCTCTCCTCTCTCTCCACACACCGCTCCCTTTCCCTGGGCTCACTCCAGACAAAGCGCCACCTGTGCTGGCTGGCAGTTCTTTCACACGCCCCAGACGATCACAGCTCCACTTCTGACTGTTTCTGTTACACCACTGCATTATTTATACAGAACAACCCTGATGATTTAGACAGTCCGCCACACATATTGAATACAAACATGTTGTATTTGTGATTGCGTGTGCCTGCCCTGTGCCCGTGTGGTGTGTGTGAGTGTGTGTGTGTGTGCGCCTGTGTGTGTGTCTGTCTGTGTGGTGTGTGTGTATGTGGTTGGGGGGGGGTTCCACAGAGGTGGTAGCGATGCAGTACAGTAAACGGAGCTCTGAGCCAGATGTGTGTGTGGGACCAAACACAGGCTTCCTTCCTCTGTAGATGTTTATCTGAAC
>JACXGJ010002027.1:40230-72664 GCA_016801105.1 Esox niger
AGGAAGCCT
Source organism: Esox niger (assembly GCA_016801105.1). Taxonomy (NCBI): domain Eukaryota; kingdom Metazoa; phylum Chordata; class Actinopteri; order Esociformes; family Esocidae; genus Esox; species Esox niger. Next base: position 40,240 of record JACXGJ010002027.1, read on the forward strand.
CTGTATGCCTGGACCTGGTCAGAGGAAGCCTCTGTATGCCTGGACCTGGTCAGAGGAAGCCTCTGTATGCCTGGACCTGGTCAGAGGAAGCCTCTGTATGCCTGGACCTGGTCAGAGGAAGCCTCTGTATGCCTGGACCTGGTCAGAGGAAGCCTCTGTATGCCTGGACCTGGTCAGAGGAAGCCTCTGTGTCCACAGCAGTCAGTCACATACCGAATCCTTTCTGCTCCTAGGGCATCTGTTGGGCGCTGATTTAATTCTCCTCATGACATCACCAGGATGGCTTCACTGCTGGTCAGTGTTTCCATTAATAACATAAATACATCATCTTTACAGGAAAACTCTACAATACCAGGTAATAGCACGCGGATATAAATTAAAGGTTGTGTTTGTTAATTTTGCTAACCATATTACATACAATGTCAATTGGATACAATGTCTATATATATATATATATATATATATATATATATATATATATATATATATATACATACAGTAACAGCTAGAGGTTTGGACAAACCTACTCATTCAAGGGTATTTCTTTATTTTTACCAGTTTACATATTTTCGTAAAAACTAAAAAACTATGAAATAACTCATAGAATCATGTAGTAATCAAAAAAGTGTTAATACAATTCTAATACATTTATATTTTTGATTCTTCTTGGCATTCTTTTTATTGTTGAAAAACCAATGATAATCCCACTTAGCACAACAAACCAGATGGGATGTGTCCTCTCTGCAGAATGGTGTGGTAGCCCTGTTGATTGACTGTGCCTTAAATTCTAAATAAATCACAGACAATGTCACCAGCAAAGCATGCCCAAACCATCACACCACCTCCTCCATGCTTCACGGTGGGTACAACACATGCAGAGAGAATCTGTTTACACATTCTCAGCAGACATCAAATTTGATTTTGTGTCCAAATCAATTTTGGACACCAAAGGACATATTTCCACCAGAAGTTTCACTTCCTTGTTGGTGTCCTTCAAAATTGGTTTATTTGCAGCAATTTTGACCATAAAGATCTGATCCACATAGTCTCCTCTGAACAGATGATGTTGAGATAAGTCTATTACTTAAATTCTATGTTTAAATAATTAATTTAGGCTGAGGTGCAGTTAATTGCCAAATTTCAAGGATGGCAACATATCATGTGCAGCAGGGTTGACTCTGTTACTTCCAGAGCCAGTTTCATCACAGTGCTTCTTAGTGTTTTTTCCAGTTCCAATCCAATCCTACCTCATCTCAGCAAAACTGATCAACAACTTAAGAAAAAAACAAATTCCCACAAATCAACTTTTAAAAAGGCACACCAGTTTATTGAAATGCATTCCAGCTGACTACATCATGAAACTGGTTGAGAGAATGTCAAAAGTGTGCAAAGCTTTCATAAGCAAAGGGAAGAATCTACACAATGAAATGTATTTGTTTTGATGTCTCCACTTTTTTAGCAAAAATAATTAAATGCCCTTGAATGAGGTGTGTCCAAACTTTTGACTGGTACGGTATATAAAAGATTGGAATTAGGTATTACGTAAGCATAGCGACTTAAGGAACCGCTAAAATAATTAACTTCTTTGAACTGTTTTCACAAAACTAAAGATGAGCTAATTACCATAGCTGAGTTTAGTCACGCTTGAACGACACGTCAGCTACGCTGGTCCATCTCAGGGTATTTTTAGTAAACAGCTTCTCACTAAAACGTTCAAAGTTTCCATAGCATGCATGATTGGGTCCATCACTACTGGGACAAGCACAGAGGAATCTTAGCCAAGAGTTTCAAGAGAGCCAGACAATTTCCACCCTGGCTACTCCCCTCTGCTCCTATCCTCCATCTGCACTCATCTCACCTCTGTCTCCTTGGGTGATCTATGCTTGACTCTGATCATTAGCAGCAGGCCTGTCATTTCAAGGCAAAATTCTGACTCAGACTTTGACATAAGGAAGAGTGACTGGGGCACGAGCGGGAGGGGGGCGAATCCAGAGGACATATTAACGGCAGTGCTAAATTAGCACAAAATTGCCAGTAGAAAAAAAAGCTTCCTGCCCGGGACCTCTCTTACTCAGCAGTAGCCCTAATCTGCGTCCCTCCCTGAACTCACCTCATCTCTCACAGTGACTGTTTGATCTTAATGCTGACTGAATTCACTACAGGCCGGCAACCACCAAGATGATGAGGAAATGGAGGGAGATGCATGGCAGCCATGTGGCAGTAGTTGTTGGGCCACCTGACGGGTGACCTGGACACTGCAGAGTCAGCCTTTCCTTGACCAAAACAATTAACTTAAATGACTGCATTATGTGTCCTGCTAAGAACTCTGAAACATGTTCATCAGTCCAAGGTTGTTTTGGGAAGCTGGAGAAACACTCCTGAATCAAGGTCATGGCTGCATATACAGAGGTTTGTATTTTAGCCTCATATGAACCCTTAACCAAATTGGCTGACATAGCGTTTGTAACCTATGTGGCAGCTTCATATTCTGAACAGCTGGGATGAAAACATAGCTGTAATTGGAACCAACACTCCCAAAAAGGTGTGTAGGACAGCATCCCCCAGTCTATACTTTCTATGGAATTATTATTTTAATATTTTTTGTTATGCTGTCATCCAGCTGGAGAAGAAGACTTGCTAGACGGTAGTGTTGTCCTTATGTTTCAATAGATTACTGTTGAAACAGAACAAGAACAACATAAATTAGAAGTGCTTTTCATGTCCAAGCAGCAGCAGAGTCAGAGTGGGTGAGCACTAAACAGTAGCTTGGAGACTCCGATGCGGCAACAGATCATTTTACGAAAACTACAAAAACCTGAATTCCAGAAGATTCCCAACCAAAGCCACTCCATGCAGTGAACACAGAGATAATGAAAAGGACAAGGAGTGTGGTTCATGCCCTCAACGATCTGGCTCAAAGCTATCGGCTGTGACACAAAATTGTGCACAATTTGAGGAGTTGATATCCGTGCTTATAAATCAGGGTTGCTACAATACAAAAGTCTGTGCAGCCAAATCCGGGTGAGAATAGTGTTGTCTGTTATAGGATAGATTCCCTCTGAGGCTGAGTATCAACAACATATTGATCAAACAATCTCAGTAAGTGCTGCATATAATAATGCAAAACTGCTCTTTAAAAAGAAGTCTACATGGAATTCCTCTGTTTGCATACTGACTGGTCATGCCCTGGTGCTTGGCATTCAGCCAGCAATGGCCAGAGTCTCTCTTGCGATCCTCTCTCTCTACCATACACATTCTTTATCTCACTCTCTCTCTCTCTCTCTCTCTCTCTTTCTCTCTCTCTCTCTCTCTTTGTGTCTGTATCTGGGCTGAATACAGCCCAAGCCAGCTCTCTGGGGCTCAGTGAGAGGGAGTAATAGAGGAGTAGAAAGAGAGAGAATGTGATGGAGGCATGGAGCCCATCTACATTGAGCTGGACAATAAAATGTCTCCGTAAAGATCCCCCAGGATGCGAAAAGGCAAAGAATTGGGATATTGAATTTCCCACCCAATTATGGGAATATGCCCTTTCTGATCAACCAACTGGAAACATTTAATTACAAAACCAATTACTGGTGGCAAATGTATCACATCTGACAAAAACATCCCGGGAGCAGGACAGGACATTTCCAGGAGTTAAAGTGGATGACTGGAGGTTGGGGTTGGAGGATGGCGGGTGGAGTATAGCGTAGAGCGAGTGTCTGTATTTGTGTCTGTCTGCCTGTATGTCTCTGTGTCCATCTGTGTGTGTGTGTGTGTGTGTGTGTGTAGGTAAAGCACAGAGAGCAGGGAGAGGGGCCTGGTACTCTTATCTCTGTGTGACTTACTGCATTACCGGAGTCATTAGAGGCAGCTTGGCCTTTCATTTCTCTACGTCAGGCCTGTGGCTCTCTAACTGCACCTCCTCCTATTCATCTCCCCGCTGTCCATTGTGCCTTTGTCTCTGGCTGACTCACCCAGATTTTATGTCAGGTGTTATTTTCAGTGTTAAATCAGTAATTTTTTACTGCCTGGAGCACACCCGCTTTGCGACTATCCCACACTTTCAGTAACGCCATGGTCGGTTTGTGTGCGAGCTGTGACAATGTGTTTCAAGTCAGAAGGGAGAGGCACTGATGCGCTGTGAGGTGGTCAGGGGGAACGCTGGGTGCGTGAGAGGTAGGCTGGGCTGGCTCCGGGGAACGGTTTCACACTTCATTCATCACCACATCTCAGCTCACCTATTTAGTTTCACTGCCCCACCCCCTCCATTTTGTTTGGGCACACACTGCGAATCGGGGTGGTAGAGCTGGACTTGGGAAGTGTGTAATGGTTGAGGTTAGCAGGAACACTGGGGAGTGACGCATGGACTTGCTGCCACCATTAGCCAAGCCAGCAGTTTAAGTATGGGGTCTCTGAACACCTGGTTCCAGGTCGCAGTGTCAGGTCTGGCCCATGTTCCGGTAAGTGTGTTCATGAGTGGGCGCGGCCTATTGTACATTTGCCCCAGCTCACCTCGTGTTTGCCCTTCATCCGACAGGTCCTGATGTCGTTCTTGTTAGACTCCCACGTACGCTTCTATAGCGGACAGACAGAATAGAGGAGAGAGTAGTTGGCCACGGAGATTCCAGACCTGTCAGTAAAGCTGGATAGACTGTGCTGCGAGTTGTTAATGAGGTGTGTGTGTGTGTGTATGGAAAGGGCCTCACCTTACTGTAGAACATCTCGTCTCCCGCCACATTGTCCAGCTCCATGCGAAAAAGGTCATCTCTGACAGGCAAAGAGCATGGCAGTCAGCCAGCAGAAAGACAAAGCTAGGTCCTAGACAGACACTCAGCTGCACTCCACATGCTCTCACACATAATGGATCTACAAATACTCTACTGTTTTATGGACAATACTCGACATGCTACAGAATAATTTTCAGAGAAGATTAAATGTTTGAGATCCGTTCATGTTCTGAAGGCAGTATTAACTATGTAACAATTACAATACATCTGAATGAAATGGATTCGGATTCAGCTCTGTATGATGCGGTTATGTAACGTGATCCATTTCAGCCCGTGGATGTTAAATAAATGCGTAGAATCGCATAACGAGCTCTTTTCCCCTTGGTTCTGTTTAGTTTCATTTGACTTGACTTTGGTTTCGCTGGGAGGATGGAATTTTCCATGTCTGTCTCACTTGTGAAGAAACTGAATTAATGGATGATTTAATCAAGCAGTTTGCCTGCGTTCATAACCCGCCCACACAGACACACTGACAGCGTACAATGCCAATGAGAGGCCCCCATCATATAATATCATGTATTCATGCAATTCAATGCCGCGCACTGCACTCACTGCTAATGTGTTAATAATTATTGTACAACCTTGCTTTGTCTCTGTGAAAGTGCCTTTGGAAACTCAGTTGGGGTGGGAGTGTTAAAGAAAATGCTAACAGCTGATGTAGCATATTGACCAGGAACCCCTATCTACCGTGAATCAGCTGGAGAGGTTCTGGCGGTGCCGAGTTCCTTTCAGACACCAGGCGGTGAATGTTCTAATCTGCACATCTGCCGTAGCCATGTTTATTCGGCAGTATCGATCTTATCTCCTAGATCCAGTACTGACTTCCATCTCTGCTGCTCTGCCTTACTCCTCCCGTCAGCAGATGGCAGGTTCTTTTGTGTGTTTGCGGGCGTGTTAGTGTGTGATTGTGAGCGCGTGTGTCAGAGTGTACGTGGCGTGTGCGTACGTGCGTTCGGTGAAGGAAAGGAGTAAGCCTACTGAATAATTCACTTGTGGCTTCTCTCAGTTTGTTAAAAGATTCCCTCTCTAGGTCACCTCCCTCTCAACACAGGACAGTGGCAAAGCGGTGTGGCTAGAATTACCATGCACTTACACTGTGCCTGGCTCATTTGGCTTGGTCAAAGTTTAAGCAGGCTACAAACAATCAAGTAGGGCAGAGAGTGTGGCGTAATCACATCCAGAGCACTTCAGGCCGGTCCGCAGTGACCAGTATTAACATATGAAAATGTGAAGAGGGCTTCTCGTCAGTGTGGCAGACAGCCAAGCCAGTGTGAATGTAGCTCTGCCTCCTCTCCTATCTCCCGTGGTCTCCTCCAGGCTATAGGACGGGTGTGAAGCATGAGGCCTGCGTTCCCTCCGCTCAACTGTTGCCTTCTACACTGTTTATGTTGCAGGACGTTCACGAGGAGGGTCGATCGGTTCCTCTGGACCAGACCCACCCTCCAACTGGCATTTAAGGAGTACGATATGCATGTGGGTCGCCAATGATTTCATATTTACAGACAAAAACCAGAACTATCCAAGACAGACTTCTGAGATGTTATTCTCAAAGTATTTTTTTTTTGTCAGTTCTGACTGTGAGTTTCTTTGAGCTGTTCTAAAATGTCAGACACAGTGTCTCCGCAGGGAGTGTCACAGAAAAGGAAGCTAGAATATTGAGGTTTGTGATCAATCATTGAACCTGAGCCTCCCTGTGCTGACTGGGTGTCACTCTTCCTGTGCGCTACCTCCCAGCTGCCATGTGACTGCCTGCCTCTGAGAGGACCGCTATGCCCCAGGCAGCTCCATTCTGGAACATCTGTGGTGACTGGTTAATTGGGCTTATGTGTGTCACATGGCATCAGGTCACTGGATTACCTCCCAGCAACCTTTGGAGAAATCCGAGGTCAGCATCTCTCTTGGCAGGATTCAATTCAATTGCAGTTTTGGTCAAATGCTAAGAAGGTCCCAGCAACATTTAATTTCTGCTTTTAACCCAAAGTAAAGAGGGACATGGTGCTGCCCTGTGTACCTGGGGAGCAATTATGGTTAACTGCCTTGCTCAAGGACAGAACAACAGATTTATCAGCTTGCTGGCTCTGGGAGCCACCTCTGGTTTACGGAGCAGATGCTCTAACCGCCTCAAACTCTGGACTTCAAAGCAAGCTACACTCTGTCTGTTCATTGCAACCCTATAATCAGGGACCTATTAAGACCAGGGACACCAGGTGGGTGCAATTAATGATGAGGTAAAAGAGAAAACCAGCAGGCTCCAGACCCCGGTGGGTCAGAGTGGAGTAGCCTTGTCAGACTCACCGTTAGGCTATTCATAGCACCCCTAGTGGAAGCCAATCGGCTCACTCTAACTCCCAACTCCAAAGGAGCTAGAATATACCCCCTCCCAGATGGCAAAATCCTCTTACGGTTTACCACAATTGTAAACCAATTAATCATGTACTGGCCACGGTCCTCAGTAGCTGCTCTCATCTTCTGATAAACACTGCTCAATTGGTTTATTTGCGTGGATTAGGCCAGGGAATCTGGATCTGAGTGACGGGCCCAGGGAGTCCAGACATCTGCTTATAGAGAGGAGTACTAGAGCATGGTTAGCTAATACCGTGGAGTGACAAGGAGTCTCTCTCCATCTTTCACCGGTCCAGTAAATGGGAGAGGACAGAGTGACAGAGCGACGTAGCTCCCAACCAGATGCTTGGAGCTCAGAGCAGGGCTTTAATAGTCCTTGCTGTATGAACACCTATGCTAATGGTGACAGGATTTGGGCTCACAGAAGCCTCTTATCAGGCCAGCCACTCGGCTGCAGCTTTCAGCCAATCAGCCAGGCCTCCCACAGGTACTCAGACGCCTTTGCACTTTTAAGTCTATCTGCTTGGCTTCGACGGCTTAGCCAAACACACATGAACACACACACACACACACATACACAGGTAAAATCCCCAGCTTTCTCCTCAGATCACTTCCTGTTGGGGGACAGCAAAGACTGCTATTAACCACTTCTAATTCATGGAAATGTGCAAATATATATCGTTTTACTCTTGTTGCATTGCCTTCTCAATCCCGGTCAGGCTGCTACATTGTGCCATTATCTGGATCTCCGCGACATTGGCATTTGCTGACTTTTTCTTGTCCTGTGACAGTTGTACAACTGTAGTTAAAACATAAATCAATGTGTCTCCTGAACGTGGTTGTGTTTTATCGCTAACCTGCAGTCTGACAGGCCTCCTGTCTTTATGCTTTGGGTTTTATTATTAGGCTGTGTAGCCAGAGTGGCTGGAGCCAAATACTGCGAGATTTGACATTTATTATTAGGCCTCTGTATTTGATGTTAGAGAAACGGATGGGGACAAAGTCTAGGTCATTTCCTGAGCCAGCATGGGGCTCCTTATTGTAACTAGCTACCTATTCTGCTGTAACCACCACCATATGTCTGTCCTACATGGAAATAGGACTCTCTTTAATAAGTTCCCATTAAGAGTGATTTTTCCTGCGGCGTACAGTCTTCTGCAGTATTAACTGAGCTATTTCTGGTAAGAGGGCAGGCGAGACGACAAACGGATTTGAACAAACCTCCTCCACCTCGGTGACCTCTGGAACGACCCCACCACCACTCTGATTACTGTCTAACTAAGGTCAGACCATTCAGCTCTACCCTGCCAGACCCTGTGGGTGGAGGGCGAGCTCTCACATTTTCGGGCCGCCGCTACCACTTACTAGCTCAAAGAAATGTCCTTGGAGAGTGTTAAAATGTATTTGATAAACATGTATTCAAATTCAATGACATTTACTTTAATATGTGCCTTATGATACACAGACAATGTGTGCAGGATTATAAAAGAGGGCTGAGTAAACACATGAATGCTTAAATCTACCTGGCTCCAATGTAGAGTGTCCGGTTAACCTTGAGAACTCTCTGAATATGCAATGGCTCCTGTCTCAGGGATGAGCGATGTGGCCGACCTAGAAATACGGGGTACTTCCGGACCACTGTTGAGAGAGAGAGATAATGACAGTGACATCACGTTGCGATCATGAGGTAGTTATCTGAAAGGACAGGGGACAGGGCACTGGAAGGACGCAGGGGAAGGACAGCCGGGTTACCATGGGAGAAAGGGATCTTCCAACTCCTATTGGTCATGACTGGAGTGACTCCTCCTTCTGACTTGGTCTTCCTAGTATTCTGTCCATCTGTGTTCCCTGCCCAACCTCCACACATGTCGGCCCACGCTAGACTAGTGCCTTGATATGAGCATCTCCTCCCTCTGTGCCCTGCACTCTGACAACGATCCATCTCTGTTCGCTATTCACCCATCACAGATAAACATAGACTGGAGCCATTTTCTGTCTTGATTCTACAGGACTTCGGTTTCTTCTGGATTGTGCTGAGAGCCTGAGAAGTATCACCTGTGAGGTCTATGGTCAACACTGTTGAGTCACGATCAGTCATGTTTAGCAAACTGTCCTAACATGGAGGCTAAGAGTCTGGCCGACTGTGTGGGAGCGGCATGACCTCAGCTTAACTCTGACCTCACACCTCTACAACTCATTCACAACCGCTTTCTCACACCATTTATGTCAGCCCTGACACTGCTCCCATAGCCTACACCCTAAAATGACCTCTTCAGTCACACTAGACTTCTGTAGACCATCTATCCCTTTCCGATCCTGTTCCTGACACGTTATTTGGGAGACCTGGCCTTGACCCAGTCTGTGTCTGAGAGACAACTATATTGTACAAACTGTGTAGGAGAGACAACTGGATTGTACTCGATGTAGGAGAGACAACTTTATTGTATACTCTGCGTAGGAGAGACAACTTTATTGTATACTCTGCGTAGGAGAGACAACTGTATTGTACATTTTGTGTAGGAGAGACAACTGTATTGTATACTCTGTGTAGGAGAGACAACTGTATTGCACAGACTGTGTGTGAGAGACAACTGTATTATAAACTCTGTGTCTGAGAGACAACTATATTGTATACTCTGTGTGTGAAAGACAACTGTATTGTATATTCTGTGTGTGAGAGACAACTGTATTGTACAATTTGTGTGAGAGAAAGAATTGTATTGTACACTCTGTGTCTAACAGACAACTGTATTGTATACTCTGTGTAGGAGAGACAACTGTATTGTATACTCTGTGTAGGAGAGACAACTGTATTGCACAAACTGTGTGTGAGAGACAACTGTATTATAAACTCTGTGTCTGAGAGACAACTATATTGTATACTCTGTGTGTGAAAGACAACTGTATTGTATATTCTGTGTGTGAGAGACAACTGTATTGTACAATTTGTGTGAGAGAAAGAATTGTATTGTACACTCTGTGTCTAACAGACAACTGTATTGTATACTCGGTGTGTGAGAGACAACTGTATTGTATACTCTGTGTTGGAAAGACAACTGCATTGAACAATCTGTGTGTGAGAGGGAAAGTGTTACCTTCAGTGGGGATGAAGTTCAGGGGCCCCGGTTCCTCTGGAAATGCAGTGCTGGCCAATCGCAAGAGCCAAAATAGCAGGAAGAAGGGTGGGTCAAGGGGGGCCATGACAGCAGCACACAGAGTCTGTGAGGAGTGAGAGAGAGAGAAGGGTCAGTCAGATGAAGAGAGAAAGCGTTCAGTCAGATGAAGATGGAAAGTGGTCAGTTTGTTGAAGAGTGAAAGCGGTCAGACAGATGAAGAGAGAGAGTGGTCAATCAGATGGACAGAGAGAGTGGTCAGAGTCAGGGTGACAGCCCACGCTACAGTGAACTACGTACACTGACAGACTGTCAAGAAAGACCAGGCACCATGTGTCCACGGCCATAACATCTCACTCCATACAGCCAGGAGACGGGCAGACTGAGACAGAGATGAAGCCTTGCACTGATATCAAGTGCATGGTTATCATGAATAGAAATAAAGTGAAGGAACCATGGAGGACAGAGAGAGAGAGAGAGAGAGAGAGAGAGAGAGAGAGAGAGAGAGAAGGGCCTAATAGGGAAAGGAACTTTGCTGATAACTTAAATACATTGAGGATAACTTTCTCACTATGACTGTAATATGTGGTTATCTTAAGAGGAGTTCCCTATAAGTCTCTCTGATAAGAGTGTCTGACAAATTTCTAAGTAATGGAAAAATGGAAAATAAGAAAAAGACAAAGAGACAGAAAAAGATAAATACATAGTGGCGGAAGAGAGTCAAGAGACTGTTTACTCAAATTAAATCCTTGCTGTCAACGCAAATCACATCTCCGGCAGTTAGGTAAACAGCAGGTATTTTTCATGCGCTATTACAGCAGCCTGAGCCAAAAGGAGAGAATCTCAGAGGACGCAATGGACATGGACATACAAATGATAGCAAAATTAAGTTAGCGCACTCAATCCATAGAGAAAATTACTTCTGCACTTTGGAAGAGGAAAGCCTTGGGGATTGCAATTGACTGTTGTCATAAACCTCAAAGTGTCTCGCAGCTCTTAGTGCTGGAGGTAGGCTGTGATGCAGCTCTTTATTGTGGATGACGGATGGAGCACTTTCCATTCTTATCAGTGTGTCAATCTCTGCCTGACTGCTTCTCTTTCAGGATGATTATGCTGACTGTTCTTTTCACATGAAAACTCGGCATGAGGACGTTTACAAAAATGTGTCAAAGAGGGAAAAAACACGATAACACTTTCTTTTTTTTTTGCCACACGTTTTTACTGTTTCTTATGTCGATTATGTCTCAGATAATCATTAGGAGGGAAATTCCGTCACAGTGACTGAAAACACTAGACACATGATGGAATGAGCAGGTGTTATATAGTTGTGCCACTATCCTGGAGTGTTGCCACTATCATATTTGAATTGTCAAGGTCAGATTTCCTTATTCAAAACCCTTTTCGTACTTCACCGTGGCTACAAACACATTGTATGGCTCCAATGCAAATCCAGTCACTTTGATACACTCCCCACACGGCCTGACTCTCCTCATCTGAGCCACACAAGCAGCCATTGTAGAGACCTAGCAATCATTCAAATGAGCCGGTGACACACACAACTTTATCAGGAGATCCCATCTTAACAGGCCATTGCTCAAATTCCTCCCATTGATGTCAAAACAAGAGAAGGCTCATAATACTAATTGCTCAACACCCAAACCACAGAATTAGAGGATGAAAGAGGAGAGAGTCACAGGCAGAAAAAGGAAGGTCAGAGGAAAAGAGAGGGAACAAGAGAGGAGAGAGGGAATGAGAGAGGGGATGAGAGGGGGGAGGAAAGAGGAGAGAGGGAAGGATTGCAGAGGAAGGAGATAGACGTGAAGAGAGTAGAAGAGGTGAGTCCGCATTGCCAAAGATTCCATTGTTCCTTTTTATTAATAATGTATGACTAAATGTCAGTCTTCATGCATTCAATTACCATAATTAGAGACGTAGGGCTATAGGATTTCCTGGGACAACAAGCTAGGCTAGACACTAAAGATGTCCAGGGGCAGCGACAGCATTCAGATCCACAGCTAAATGTTTTCATAATGATGACAAATGGCTGTGCTGGACAGGGCTAGTGCATTTATTAAAGACCAAGGCCCTTCTTTTAACTGTAGCACATTCTACAATACAGCATTCATTAGAATACCACAAGGCTACAGTGTATTTATTACAATAGCCATTCACTACAGCAGGATTTACACGCAGCCATTATTCATCCATTCCCACAGACCCAGATCAATGTAATTTCAGACATTTAGCCTGGTCATTTCCTAAATAAAGATGTTAAGAGATCATTTAAGGTCTGAGAGGGAGGGAAGGCCGGGTGCTGTCTTCAGGATGACCTGCGATGAGCCGCCACTGATGGCTTGGATAACAAATCACAGAGAGAATCAATGACGCCTCAAGTCCTTAGAAATTCTTAATGAGGAGTGATATGGTCTTGATAGCGCGGAGAACAGAGGGTCCTACAGACAAGTGGCAGGAAACAGCCAACATGCAGGCGGGGTAGCTCGGGCCGTGGCGGCTCTGGGTAAACAATGAGGGGTGAGATGTTCAGAATGCAAATGACATGGCTCACAGTGGTCATCGCTCAGATTCTCCGGACTTTGTTCCTCATTACGGTGGCCATGGACCCCCACCCCCGTCTTCCTTCCAGCCTCGGCGCTAAGTGTGTGCTCTAGGAAGGTATTCCCATTACTTAGCCTGGAGCAACTTGTACTATCTATAAATCACACGTTGGGCTGGAGAGCAAACTCAGATCATGCATGTCCCAGATAGAGAAATGGTAATACTGTAGATGACATATAGTGTGGTTTGTAACAGTATTCAGCTGCAGGAGATTAGTTCTTATAATAGAGAAACACTATCTCCACTGGGGAAACACCTGAGCTCTGGTAATAAAGTAGCCAAGCACTAATGACCAGAGAGGGTTTATCAGTGAACTTTACAATCCAGCGATCTAAACTCAATATCACAGGTCAATATTTGAACTGCCTCTATAGTATTATATAGAAGGACTTGATGGGAAAGGGAACATAAAAATCCTATGCCAGAGAAAAACTGTACTAAACTTTTCCCACTATGAGTAAATCCTTTTAATTGCATCCTACAAGCCCCACTTCAAAGATCTTATTGAGGCTAATTGTCATATTAGAAAGGGGAGGGTGTGCTTTATGGAGTGTGTAGAATCAATGACAGGCTAGACTCATCCAGTTTGGATCGCTTTCAAGTAGCAATAACACCACACACTCCCAGAGTGGAAGGACAGAATACTGACAGACAGGGAATTGATCAACAGAACAAGGAAAACATAGAATGGGAGTGAGAAAGAGAGAATAACAAAATGGTAGAACCGAGGGTGAAACAAAGTGCAGTGAGGGAATCACGCTGGATATGTGGAAAGTGAAGCCAAAGTATGTTAGGAATGCTTTCATAGGTCGGAGTCTGGGAAAGGAGCTGAGAGCGGAAGAGCACAGAGCCAAGAGTGGACTGATTCTTTCCTGAACACGCCCTAAATCTGCTCAAGTGACCCGGGACGCTTAACCTCCCCTCTTCTCCTCCTTCACTCCCTCCTCTTTGTCCTCCGCAGGGACAAGTCAGTCGGCACAGCCCTTAACTCCAAACACAAGCACCAAGCTATCACTCTCACTCACGATTCATGTAAATCACTGCAGGAATCCGGTCCACTCAACCAAAACACGCTTGTCTGAATGAAGACTGATGTGACTAAAAGGCGTCCCCTAGACTTTCTGTCTGCGGAATGAAACAGTAGAGAATACGCACGTACTATAGCACCATCAGCTATACTGCGGGATTTGACCCAATTCAGTGTGTCATGTTTGGTTTCAACCATTTCCCATAGTGACAAAGCTATGTTTATTGATGTGGGAGACATGATATGACCTCGTGCAGAATGATTACATCACACAGTGGTAGAGCCTGGCACAAAACACCATCTTCACTACTGCTAGCTATGTCAGTTAGAGAACATCATTCTTCAGCAGTTATGGTCAGAAACCAAGCTAGAAGTTTAGGGCATGACTGGAATAAAACCTGTGCTTCTTTCAGTCCGTTACATGTCTGACAGTCTACGCTGTGAGAGGAGTACTTACCACAAGTGCTGATTTGTTCTTGGTGAGCTACAACAATAATACCTGGGCTGTTTATTGATGAGTCCTACTGTATTTCCAGGCAGCCTGTCTAGCCCTGCGTCACTCCCATTGTTTGTCTAGCTCCTCATCACAACAGCCACTGGGTGCTTGACACTGGCTGGTGTGAAGGGGAATCTAGCCAGGAAACCCATGTCATTGTCTAGGAGTGTCTGAAGAAGGGTATTGGGTCATTGTGGGTCTCTGTTCTTTTTAGTAATGTCATCCAAAGCAGCAGTTTCTTCACGCTGGCAAAAAATTGCAGGGTAAAATTATTATTATTACGACAACATTTCCAACTAGAGATCATCATTGTGTCCATCTGTCCAATATGAACATAGGTTCAATTAAGAGACATAAACAAATTGCATCTACAGGTAAGTGACCCGACTTGTAAATCAGGACCTGATTACAGCTTTAGTATCATTAGTAGGTCAGGGATCAAACTACTTTACGCAGTAAAGGAAAAGAAAAACAGAGAAACCTGCCTAATGGTCGGGAGAAACCACCAAGCTTAACGTGCTTATTGTCTTAACATTCCTCAGAGATCTTGTATTATCTTGCAGCCATAATTCACAGGGACACAGAGCTGATATCCCAACTGGCTCCCATCCAGCCATCATTTGCCCCCTCGCTCCATGATTTACCAGGGAGAAGGATTTATGGAAATGGAAACAACCGTCCGGGTCTGTGCCTGTCACAAGGCAGGGGGAGAGGGGAAGAGGGGAAGGCGGGGAGCCTCAAAGCTGTCAAGGTAAGCAATTTCTCTGTTCTCTTCAGAGGGGGTGGAGACGCCAGGAGGGGAAAAGATACAGCAGGGAAATAGAGAGAGAGGGATGGAGAAAGGAAAAGAGAGAACACAAAAAGTACCTTGTCCTAAACAGAGAGCACACAGTGGCAGAAAAGCAGGCCACCATGGCATCACTGAGCAGCTATGAAGAAGCCACCATTGGCAGACCTGGTTCTACAGAGAAGACAGGTTCTCCTGGAAAATGTAGGAACAAATTAAAGACACGTTTCAAAGAGTTGAAACAAGTTGAGCACAAATATCTGCACGCTGTCATAACCCTATACAACCTGAACCTAAAATTTGATCATATTTGGGATCGTCATCCTTCTGAAACGATTGTGTGTGCAATGTCAATTTTAATTTATTCACATTTGATATTTATTATATTTATATGATCGTTCTTTTCCACCTGCTTTGGCAATGTAAACAAAAGTTTCCCACACTAATAAATCCCTTTAAAGGGAGGCAGGCCTTGAGTGATTATGGGAATCTGAATGTCACCTCAGCAGTAATTGTGTTTTTAGTTCTACCAAACGTGCTCATCCTTCCTTTTCTCCTGGCTCTCCTCTCATCATTGCTGACTATACTACAGTTCGGCCTTCAACAGCACATTAACATGACAAGAAGAAACCAGCCTAATGGCCGGGAAAGAACAACACAAGAGCAAGGCCAGCAGAACACGCAAAAATAACTGAACTTAATTATGGCTCTGTCATCTACATCTATTTCAGACTGTAAAAGCATATTCCAAGAGGAAATCAGCTCAGGAGAAGACTCACTCTCACGCAATATAACCAATTCCCATATCTGACAGTCTGGCTGGAGTCATAAGCGAAATAGAAATCCAGGATGATTCTCCTGCTCTCGTCACAGCACTGGGGTAAAGCAGAGACAGCTGGAGAGAAAGTAGGGCTGTGTAGATTCTACTGGCCTTCATGACACAGTCTCTTGCTGCAGGCAGTCTGTCTAGCTCTGCACATGCAGTCAAACACCATCCTGGACACACATATTTATTCAGCAGATCATTTGTCAATCTGCTCCCCCCATTTCCTCCCTTCCTCTTTTTATCCTGTATTTCTGCTTGTCTATCCATTCCAACCTATCTGTCTCTATTTCTCTCCTCTCTCCTTATCTGTTTCCCTGCTCCATCTCTCTATATCTCTCACTCTTTCTGCAGAAGTCACCCACCTGCTCATCCTATTTAGTGAGATAAATTCCCCAGTATCTCTTTCAATAGAGGAGTGTGTTGTCCTGTCTGCCACTGCCTTCATTTCATTCTGAATCTCTGCTTTATCACTACCCCTGCCACCCACCCACTCTCCACTGGCATTCAGTTGAAATTAATGTCAGATTTCAGACGATGGTGAGTTAATGTCATGTTTCACACTATGGTGAATTAATGTAATGTTTCAGACAATGTTGAATTAATGTCAGGTTTCAGACAATGGTGAGTTAATGTCATGTTTCACACTATCTTGAATTAATGTCAGGTTTCAGATGATGGTGAACAATGTCTGGTTTCAGATTATGGTGAATTAATCTCAGGTTTCAGATGATGCTGAATTAATGTCAGGATTTGGACATTTGTGAACTAATATTAGGTTTTAGACAGCAGTGAATTAATGTTGGCACACAAGTTCCCTGGAAACAATGTACTTGCTACAAACAGAAATGCACACACACACACAAGAACTACACACAAGTATATACACACATGCAGACTAAGACCACATATATTTGAGCTGCAGGCACCATCTCTGACTGGTAAGATTTTTGGCACATGAAAATCAAGACGTTGGGCTACCAGCTTAGCCGTGTTTCTACTGGTCTCTCTCTCTCTCTCTATCTACCTGTCACTCTCTGTCTCACTCTCAATCTGTCTCTCACTCTAATTTGTCTCTCTGTCTCACTCTCTCTACCAGTCTCTGTCTGTTTGTCTCTCTCTACCTGTCTCATTCTGTCTTTCCCTCTCTTTACCTTTCTCTCTCTCACTCTCTCTCTGTCTTTTGCTCTCTCTATTTCACTGTGTCTACCTGTCTCTCTATCTCTACGTGTCAGTCTCTTTTACTCACTCCCTCAACAAGTCTCTGTCTGTCTCTACCAATCTCCCTCTTCCTCTACCTGTCTTTTGCTGTTTCTCAGTCTCTAACTGTCTCAACATGCATTTATTAATATCTCGAGTGATTTTGTCTGTCTCTATCCCTCTGTCTTATACATTTCTGTCAATCTCATTCTCCACCCATCATCCTCACACCTAACTTTTTAAAAATGTTCTGTCTCCCTGTCTACCATTCTACCACTCTGTTCCATCTCTTTATTATCTCTTGTATTAATTTTCTTTCCCCTGTATTCCATTTCCTTTTTCAAAAAGCAAGTGTGTGTGTGTGTGTGTGTGTGTGTAATGAGCTTTGTGCTGAAAGACGTGGTGTTCCATTGTTATTTAACTTTGTTAAGATACCTCACTCTTTTCACTCACTCTAGCTGACATTTAATTCCTCTTGGCGTCTCCTATCACCTCCCCCTCCCCTGACCTCCTCTCACGTTCCCCCTCACCTCCCTCCTTCCCTGCCCTCCTCTCACCTCCATCCGTCCCAGCCCTCCTCCCAGAGCTCTGTACTGTAGTGTTTGCTACAGTGTTTGTAATAGACATCGGGATAAGATGAGCAAATCTTGGTGGGTGGGGAGTGGGTTGCTGTAGTGATATCAATAGGTGTGTGTTTGTGTGTGTGTGTCTGTGTGTGTGTGTGTGTGTGTGTGTGTGTTTGTGGGTTTTGCATGTGACTCAGAGGGTTATAGAATGAACATGTCAGTCAGTCTTGACAGGAAGTTTGAGTGGTGGGAGAGAAACGGGGGATGTACAGAAAAAACTGAAAAGGTTGAATAAAATCCAGGTTTAATGTTTACTAAGCCTGTTGCTAGGGAGATGAGAACCCAGGGCCAAATTTAGTCAGAAGCAAAAAACTGATAAACCAGCAGCCATTCAGAAAGAGAAATAATCATGCACATATTTAGACAGACTTGGGAGGGAAGGAGGGAGGAAGACAAATGAACGAGTGGAAAATGTTTGAGGAAAAGAAAGATGCAAGGAAAGTGGTGCAGAGACAGAGAAGGACACAAGCCCATTGAATAGAACAGTTCAAACGTGTGTGTGTGTGTGTGTGTGTATATATGTGCATGCGCGTGTGTTTAGAGGAGATTACAAAGGACACACACTAGTAAACACTGCGATGGGCTGAGTGGAGGATTAAAGGAGAGGATGTAAGACCTCCATGACCCTAACAGACCCTGCTGTGTTATTACGGTTCATTAGCTTCCCGGCTGAGTCCGGACAATACACAGGTTTCAAATGACATCCTCAGACCCTTCAAAACAAAATCAACGGTTCTTTTATCGAATGATCCAATAATATCCCCGGATTTACATAAAGCGGTGTGCTCACGCTCCCCGCCAGTTGGAGGGTTATTCGACAATGTCCTTTACTACCTGGCATCTCAAGGAGTGGATCAAATCAATAAAGCCATTTCCTTCCAAACGCAATGGCCTCTGCTCTGATGGTAATTCAATTCAATAAAGAAGGAAAGAAGCTGTAGGAAGTCTCTGTGGGGTCTAGGCTTTACGTGAGCCTGAAACTATTGAAGAACAATAACAGCACTTTAACATGTGCAGCTACTCCATTCTGTATTCAGTCAATACATATGATATTAAAGACAAACAGGTCCATCCTTCATGTTTCCTATAAATGTTTTAGCGTCTGCGACATCCAGCTGGGTGGGTGGCCTGCTGTCTATATAGTTAACAGGAATTCAGTTTCATTTAGGTCTTAATTACAACTACAGTCCCACATAATCTCATTGATCAGCTCTTGTGATGCTTTAAAAGACCAACGCTTTTAAACACACAGCAATTGTTCTCTTAGTTCACTCACGAAGACGAGCGTATGAAACGTATTTGTTGTTAAAATCAGAGGGTGAAAGAAAGTTGCCATTGATTGGTGTTTTCCCAGGGCCTTCTCAAAGACAACAGGCCAACACAGAGCAAGCCAAACACACTGGGGCTCCCCTGCTGCATCGGTTTCTTCTGAGTTAAGTACACAGAAAGAAAGAGACACACAACCAAGACAACACAGCTCTTTCAAGACAACCACATTCCAGAACATCTTCTCACGACAAGACTGTATTTCCATTAAACCTGCGTTGCTGAAGTAGATAAATAATTGGGTGATTCCACACAAAGGTCAACCTGAGCATCTTCTAATAAAATGTCCAAATGAAACCTTATCTGTGAGGTCAATATTTCAGAGCGCAGAGTGCAGACATTATTTTACTAGTGTATGTAGGAAGGCAAATTAAATAGAGATATAACGTAGGTGGTCAAGTCTCAAATAAGTCAATAATTTTTAATGGCTTAAAGAAAGGGATCCAAGAGCTTGCTCTTACAACTGTCTGCAAACAAAGTTCTGAAGATATTAACAAAAGAAATACAGAATAATTTCAAGTGTTTTCATGTTCTACATAGTTAAAGACAGGTTTGTGACTGGTACAAGCATTGT
Organism: Esox niger; assembly: GCA_016801105.1. Taxonomy (NCBI): domain Eukaryota; kingdom Metazoa; phylum Chordata; class Actinopteri; order Esociformes; family Esocidae; genus Esox; species Esox niger. The sequence goes on from JACXGJ010002027.1 coordinate 59,940, forward strand.
AACAATCATAAAGAAAATATTCATAAAACACCAAGATTTTCCGGTGGTTAATATCTTTTCATTGCCATTATCCTTTTTTACATCGTCTAATATCTGTAGCATCCTAACACTTGTAAATATGGATGGATAATAATTGTAAATTTGATCGATAATTATTATTAATGTTGATCATAACACTTAGAATTTTACCATAGATTTGGGAAATAACATCCGTAGCATTTTTTTGTTCTCTGAAGTAATAATATAAATATATTTTCAAAAAAATGTGTTTGTGTTCTTTTAAGCCTTTTCTTTGACCATAACACTCAAATGATAGTTAATGTTAATTTCATTGCATATCCTAAAGCTTCATTTCTGCTCTTCATCGTGTCAATTTATACATCCAGTTTAGTACCACAGACACATATCAAATGTTTCACTTTAAATGAAAGTTAAGGTTCTGAATTCAAATATAATGTCTATAATCCCAAAATTGCTCAATCATGTTTGCACTGTAGTATTGACAAACAGAAGTAAAACAGTGACAGAACAGTACCATGCACAGTGTGTTTTTCGTACACATTCTAGATGGTGGAAAGCATGTATGGCACATATGCCAACCACAGATCAAACATTGCTCCAGGCCTAGTAAACACGATTGATTAAAAACATTGGCAGGCTATTTATTGACGGACCTCCAAAGTCCAAATTGAGCATAGAGCCCAGGGCATTGGTGCCATGCTGTGTATGGAACTACAGGCTAGGTTTCTGGGTGAAGCAGGTCCCAACTATTCAATACCAGCAACTTATGACCCCTTTATCCTTCAGTTCACAGGTGCCATTTTTCTCATTATCAGGATTGTTGTCTTACAGCACAGACTAAGGAGATAGAATGAAAGATTGAAAGACACTGCCCTGCTTAGGTCTAACTAAAATCCAAAGTCAGCCCAAGAATCCCGATCTTCAAAATGCAAGCTAACATTTAGGAAAAGTTGGATAGAGAGATTCAATATGAATTTACAGGTGAGGATATGAGAGATGGACAGAGCAAGACAGGAAGGCAAAAAGAGGGTGCGGATTGGAAAGCAGGATAGAGTCAGGGAGCATAAATGAAATTTAGAGTTAGAAGGAGATGACAGAGGGAGATAAAAACCGAAATACAGGGAGCCGGTTGGAAAGCGGTAGAGACAAATGGAGAGATAGGAGAAGGCAGTCTCCCCTGCGCTGTGGTAATAACGCTCTCTCTCACTGAAACAATTCTGTCCATGACAAGATAAGGACAGCCATCACAACTTGAGCCTCCATTTTTAACTCATCCTGAGTGGCGGCTTAATAACACTGCCTCATTCCTCTTCTGTCTAGTCTGCTCGCTATCACATTCAGCTGTTGTTCTATCTAGAGCAAGATGGAAAAAACAGAGGGAGAGGAGGCAACTTATTAGAAGCAACACTGGCGTAAAATGGAATTGAATGGCCTTTATTGTAGAGCAGACATTGAACATCAGTTTCCACTGCGCTGTATTAAAGACTCCGGTTATGAGATCCTTAACGACGCTTCAAAAAGAAACTCCAGTACAATCTCAATTTTAAAACAGAAATTCACAGTACCTTTGGGGGTAAATCGATGTCTTACGATATTAGCACTCACCGGACCTATTTGTCTTTAATATCATATGTATTGACTGAATTCAGAATGGAGTAGCTGCACATGTTAAAGTGTTGTTATTGTTCTTCAATATTTTCAGGCTCACGTAAAAGCCTAACATTAACAGAGTTTTCTGAAATTCAAAATCCTCTCATTCTCAAAACCCATTGGATAATGAAACCAGAAGTGTTTTGAGAAGGACGCGGACGCAATGAGGACGCATTAGCTAAGAGCTGTTTCTGTTTGGGACATTGGTGCAAAGGAGATTTTTGGAGTTTGGGTAGTGATTGGGTGCTGGACAGTCCATCCAGACTCTGTTGGGGCTCTGGGTGCCACTGATTTGTGGGCATATATGCGCCCCAATATGAATTTGGTGATTATTAAGTTGTAACTCATTTTCTTGTAACATACAAAATGGTTAAAGTTGTACATAAGTTCACACTTTTACAACAACTCACAACAGATTCTAAAAACATTATGGAGTGCATATTTAAAGATGTATCACAAAAAAAGTGATACATCTTTCTTTGTTGTTACAGTAAAACTCTTTTTGCCCCTAATGGTTCAACTCTACCATTGAAATTTGTCATGTGAAGGCACCATGGAAAGGTGTTCCAGAGACATCTCAGGTGAGGAGTTTGGCATTTGCAAGATAATAAATATGTGTAAATCCCTCGAAATGCATACAGGTGCAAACACTAATTGGGTTGAATAACCCCTTAAAAGTAGATTCAGCAAAGTGACGTAGATCCCGAAGGTAAACAGCATAGTGGGTCAATTTGAACAACAAATAAAGAGCTCTGAACCATGATATATAACTCTGTGACAACCGTGCCCTGAAATCATCGAACCTGTGCACCCACGCATATACTGTGTGTAACTGTATAAGTGCATGTATTTTATCTAGCTTATCTCAATATCTGCGTTGTTGCTCACGGCAATGTCATTTTGCTGAGTTTACCTTTAAGTCCTTAATAACACAGCCTAGGTCCATTTCTGTCAGTGTGGATTGGCACAGCTGAAGACCAAGGATCAGCCCTGTGAAATGCATCGGTTATTATGAGCTTTCAAATGGCTTCCCGCTGCGGCCAGAGAGGCATGATCAGAATAATTTCTGCTCCAGAAGACGTAGTATTAGGGAGAGAAGGCTGAGGGATGTGGGGGGAGTAGAGGAGGACATTTCCTCACAGCTCTGATGTTTAATGGCCGCAGTTTACCAGTGAAAGATGGAGTCATGGCGTCTGATTCCCAGAGTCAATCAGGGGAAGCACACCCCCCCCACATACATCTGCTGTTCAGCCAGAGTTGCTGCGTCCACATTGCCAATGGGCGCTATGGCAACAAGACGTTCCCTCTAAGTATTTCAGCATACATGAGTATTAGTGTGAGACTTAGTGTGTGTGTGTGTGTGTGTGTGTGCGTGCATATTTGTTTAATGCTAGGTCTATTATCGTATTGGTATGATGCGATAGGGAAGTAATAGAGAAGAGTTAGGGTTTGAGTATAGGCTAAATACGGTTATATAAGCAGAAGAAAACGTCTTCCACACCCCATGGGACAAGCCATTTCAGAACACGTGCTTTAAAAGGCTGCTTTTTGAAGGGGTGGCATATGCATTGAGTGTTTCCATATTCATAAACAGTCAACATTTCCTGCATCAGCTTTTCCTCCATTATCCTGCCCAAGCCTAGTTTGGATAATGCTGTGCTGTACTCTACTCTCTGTTGCCTCCAAGGTGCCTCTAATGATCCCAAACTCCCCACAGCATCGTTGACAATTCTCTACTATTAAACCCGTTGCAGAGGAGGTGAAAATAAATATTGTCTTTTCTTCACCACGTTTTGATTTTGATCTGAGTTTGTGCTTACAGGAAAAAAACTGTTTAGCCCCAGTAACTAGTAGGCTTCAACCTGCCTTTCAAAGCTGCGAAACACTTGGGGAAGAAGGCAGCGCTCACACGGAAACGTCCTGCTCCAGCAGTAGATCCATCTGAAGGGCCTGCAGGACACTTCACAGCCCAGGGAGGGAGGCATTCTTGGGTAAAAGGAGGCGAGTAATGAAGCTGCCTGCTATTATGGAAATATGGCGAGATGTTCTACACAGAGAACACTCTGGGCCTAGAGAGAGGCTTTTAAGAGATACTAAGAAGAACCTGGCCATGGCTGGCAGGCAGCGATGGTGATGTTAATACGTTACATGTACTAGGCTGACCAGGTGCTGAGACTCACATTCTATTATTGTCTCCCATAGAATGGGTGAATAGAGGTTTGTCAGAGAGCACACATGCTTTTCTGATCCGAGATGAAGTTATAGTGAATTAGGAAGTAATTAAGCTTTGATAGCACAGAGATCTTTCTCCAAGCTTTGATTTCGTGAATATCAAAGGAACCAAACAGAACTATGTGACTGGTGAGTGTCAGGTGAACAGTTCACGCATGAAATTACAAAAGAATACTACTGAAATATAGCCTGAAGTTTAAGGCTAGTTATATGTAAATGTAGTTATGGTGGGTTTTTTTCTTTAATTAAAGTTATGACAAGTGGGAGTTGTTTAGAATGCAAGTTGTGAAGATGACAGACAAGGTTGAAAGTCTCTTTTCTCCCTCTCTCCCCCTCTCTCCCCCTCTCTCCCCCTCTCGCTCCTCTTTCATCCCTAAGTGCACAGCAGCACTTACTGACTCACCATGAAACCCATCTGAGGTCTGATCACGCACTCCGTTACCACATGTATCTTTGAGTAAAGATGCAAATTGCCGTTAAATCTCTGGAAACGGGCAGTACTACGGAGGCTGCTGGGGCCGGGTTCTCCGGGGCATGTTCTGCCGGGCCGGGGCATGTTCTCTGTTCTCTTCTGCCGCCTGGAAGGGGGACCGAACTCTCTCCTTGTGCTCCACACTGCAGTATCAATTACCAAACCCTCTCCTACTGGAGGGCAGCCTTTGCAATCCTGCAGAACGTTGTTTACAGTCATAATCATACCATCAATTAACAACACCATCTGAGTCAATCAGAAGATGACTCAGAGTGAGTGTTAGGGGCTCTCATCTTCCTCCTACACACAGAGGGAGGCCCGGGGGCGTATTACGACGGGAGCTCCTGTAATACATTGATGGGTTTGGGGAGGGAAATTTCTAAACCCCCGGGTCATTTGTCAGATGGGTCAGTTGGTCAGCGGAGTGACTGCTAGGTTCTGGGCTGTTACACCCAGCGTATCAGTCTGGTGAGAGCCACTCCTGCTCTCAGTGGGGTGTCTAGCTAATCTTGTCATTCAGACATCAGCCCTGCTGCGGAGAGAGCAACAGGGACATAGAGTGAAACAGGAGCATAGAGATAGAGATATGGACACAGAGAGAAAAACAGAGACATAGACCAAGGTATATGGAGTGACAGAGGCAAAGAGAGAAACAGAAACAGAGAGGCATTGACAAAGACATGCAACGAAAGACAAAGACATATTTGGGGAATGCTGCTTGCCCAAAAAAACAGTTCACACTACCAGAATATCTGACCATTGTGATCCAAATTTTTAACTGTTAAGTTAGCATGACCTTGGTCTTTAGAGAGGCCGCCACAGTCCTCTAAAGAGCACCCAGGCTCTGTGCACACTATGACATATGACATGGAAACTGAGCTGCCCCTAAAGAATTTTAACAATAATCTTAATCTCCTGCAACATGTATGATTACAACAGAGATACACATTTTCCTCAGATCATACAGACCACAAAGACTTGAAAATCCAAGTGCGTAATGTTCAATATTGTGATTTGCCATCACAGCAAGAAGATTTGTGACCCGTTCCATGAGAACCAGTGGTGCACAAGAACATTTCAACCAAAACATTTTTCTTAATTTATTTTCCTATGTCATTCTTACACATAAATATATATATTTTTTAACAACATTGTATATAATTTATAATAGCCTTGGAAATGTCTTGATTTTTAAAATGCATGTTTACTAGCAATTCAAGAGTCAACATAAATGCAAATACATTTTCCCCATGGATACAAAGCCTCTTTATATTGAAATTGAAAATGTAATTGACTAAGAGAGACAGAGAGACATTAGAGAGGTACAGAAAGAGTCATACCGACGGAGACATAGGGAGATAGAGGGGAACTGCTGGAGTCCTGAAGGCCTATTAAAAGGAGGAGGAGGAGTTTAGTACTCTTGCATTCAGGCGGTCTGGCATCTGCCCAACCCTGGGCCGGTGTGGGGGCGGACTGACACATTTTCTGATTCAACCAATCACACTCTACCAGCCCTCCTACCAAGCAATAGATGACTCGCAATGTGCCAACATGCAAACTTACTGCCCCCCCAAAAATCCAAAGCAATATGATGAGCCACATCCAGCCACCCCCTGTCCAGCCACCCCTGTCCAGCAAGCCCCAGCCAGGCCCTGTGCAGCAAACTGAGCTGTCCACTAGGGCTCTAACTGATCTCTATTGATCATCCCATTTCCTCTTTATCTTTAATCAAAAGCCTGAGAAACTCTGATGTTTAATTAATAAGGCACTGCGAGAGGCCCACTCACTGGCTCAGAGAGCCTGCTTTAATTCATTATTAATGAACGCACGCTAATTATCCAAGTGCTGTGCCGCGCCATGGTGGTCGGAGGGGAGCGCCGAGGAAGGGAGATGAAGAGAGAGAGATGAGGCTCGTCACCTGTCCCCTTCCTCCACATCCAATCCATCTGCATTTCATCGCAGCTCACATCTCCATTGCATCACAAACTTCTTCTCTCTTCTTTTTATCTGCTTATTAAAGCATTCCAACTTTGATATGCTGGGGAAGAAAGAGAGAGAGAGAGAGAGAGGAAGGGAGAGTAGGGGGACGTGGAAATAAAGAAGAATAATGCATCAGGGCCCTGGCTCTGTGTGGGAATATATATTTATATCTGGGCTCAACTTCTCTTTCAATATCCACTCATGAAATCATCAGGACATTTTTCACAGCGCCGAGGCTGTGGATCCTTAACTTGGCCTGTTATGGGCCAGAGGCTAAAGGACCTGCTGATCCTCCACAACATGGGTCCGTGTGTGGGTATGGTGAGCTGTTGACCACTGGCTAATGTGCACGTGCGCGTGACTGTGCTGTTGGGGGGATCCGCAGGACAACGGGAACAACACATATTGTAAACAGCCTCTGGGACCAGGTGTGTGTGCGTCTCAATCCTCTTGAGAGACACAGAAGCAACGTTCTATCATAGCATAGTAAATATGGGAGACTTGTAACTTCCGTTGTTATGGTCTGCCATTCCTTCCATCCTTCATCCTCCCTCTGGCTCCCTTCTTTCCCCCAACTGGACAGACATGATGGGGAAGAGAATGGCTACGACGGCAGCTTCCCCTCTGAGTTGGATCCTCCAATAACATTGTCATCTCTCTGCCAAGCTCTCCCAGTTCCATCTATCATCCTGTCCTGCACCAACAAACAATGCAGACTGTCCTCCTTCTCTTTGTCCGGCTCCTCCTGGTCGCCTTGGGCACACCGAGGCTCCTCTAACCCAGCTATTCTCAATCTCCTCTGTACATCTCCCCACTCTGCTAATGTCCTCTCTTCACCTCCCTTCCTCTTTCTTTTCTCCTCGCCCTGGGCCTCCATTCACCCCTGTCATTTCCACGCACCCGCTCGTTCCTTTCCCAGCATGCATTGCATATCCTCCCACTAACCCCTCGACTGACTGTGACCTTGGCTTCTTAGCTGAAATGAAAGCCGGTCAGATAAAAATCAGAAACCCAGAGAACCATCATATGATCTCAGATTACCTTCTAATGGTGCAGACAGAGGGACCGGCGCAGGCAGACGTGACCGTGAAGGAACAGGTTGAACATTTGCGAGAAACAACTAGATAAAGGTTAACAGTAAATCTGATCTCACCCTATAACATAACTGTGGTCCTATAGCAACAATTAACACAACACATCATATAGATTAACCCTACACCAAAGACAGTGCATTTAAGTTATAGGAATTTTCCCCAAACAAGCTAAAAAATGGTGCTCTTTAGCTGTGAAATCGAAATAGCTCAACCCCCACACCCACACTACATTGCAATTGGAGCCCGCTAGATTATTTTATTACAGCAGGGCCAATATGTTAGAGTAATCAAGAGCTATCTGCTTTCCCTGCTTGCATTGGTACAGCGAGCAGTGCTTTCTTCGCCCGGGTGCTGGAAAGGCACAGAGGTTCCAACTGCAAAGATCCTGCCTGGTGTCACAGTGTATCTGTTCCCCTCTTAAAACTACCACGCTGATAATGTTGATGGCTTCTCCTGTAGCTGCTGTTACTCAGCCGCAGGCCACATTGCCACTGTCTACAACAGACAGTAAACCCAGACGTATAATAGGCGGCTCTGTGCTAGATATGACAGTAAACATATTTGTTTTCAGTTGAGACTATTTCTGGGTAAAAAGCCCTCCCATGGCTCCAGCCTGAACTAACAAAGCAAAACAGTCAACAGAAGAGAGGCCTTCGGAGAAACTCGGGAGACCCAGCAACAGTGTGTTACAGTTAGTGTCTCTTCTGGAGATCCCAGCTCCTGTCCGGTGGTCCTGCCCCCCTCCCCCCACCCGGACTATGGGCTATATATAGTGGTGGGCTGGGGCCTGGACTGTGAGATGGGCTCCATTATCTCACTGTGGGTTCTTGTGTTCTTCCATGATGACTGGTCTGCACCTGTCTCCCCCGGCCTCCCGTGCATACAGCCAGGTCAGCCTAAATATAGCCCTGCTCCCCATCCCAGCAGTTAACTTGGAGCTAGGTAGGATCCAGCTTAGAGTTACACTATCCGTATTACCACAGAACTTACAACACAATGACATTGTTCTAGCTAGATTAAAAAGCACCTCCATTGGTACGGAGGATATCAGAAATCTCCAACACTGCAGGCAGAGAAAAACATCTGTTCCCAAAGAAAAGCTCTGCAGCCATAGCCCAATGTGAGACTTATTTTCTGAGGTAGATAAGATGGGATGACCTGGAATATGGAGTCCCTGCAAACCACTACTCCGCCTTGTTACAAATGCCCATCGAGGTTGCTACAATGACCAATTGCTCATACCTGTAGATTCACTATGAATTCATTCTGGTGGGAATGCTTAAAAGCAATTATATAAAATGGGGGAAATCTAATTCTGATTGTAGCAGCTCCATTTGGAGACCTTAATGTTGGTGTTATGCCGTATCAGTCTAGAACATCCCAATGATAAAACTGTCTTCACCATACCACTGCACTCACAGCCCATTCTTCCCTGTCTCTGTTACCGTGGAAACTGTTAGCCGTGTTGGAAAGAGCAATTCTATTATAACGAGAGGAGGACAGACACCCGGTTCCAGCTCCCTCAGTCAGCAAATAGAACTATAAAACATGACTTAACAGTCAGAGGGAGAGATAGGGGCAAACAGATAGTTAGAGAGAAGAATGGAGGGAGAGAGAGAGTGAGAGAGAGAGGACGATGAAAGAGAATTTGAATAGAAAAAGGATGTCTAGCAGCGGCTGTTATGAAATTCAATCAAACCTTGTCAGTGACAATGAGAGAGAGAGTTATGAGGTGTGGGAACATTACGGACAGGATGTGATAAACAACAATGACATCAGATAGAGAACACTTTTGCAAAGGCTAGCTACATAAAGGATTCCTATTACATATGATTACAGAAATAGTACAGCAGGGCTGAGCACAGAGTATGGATAGCCAGGAGGACTAAGCTGGTTAAGCATTGTCAAATATATGCCTTTCTCCTTCTGTCTATTCACAACTATTCAGTGCCTCATCTTTACCACCCATCGCTCTCCCCCTTTGACAATGGGTCTATTGAATCATTCCATTTGTCTTCTGACTTCTGCCCAAAGCTAAATCCCCTTTCATTTGCTCTTTCGTTCTAATATCCCTCACTCTCCACTCAACACCCCCACCCCCGCTTAACACTATCCCCCTCCATTAACTAGTCGTTTCACTAGCAGAGAGGAGACTGTCCACCATCCTCAGTACATGTTCTGTGAGGGTAGAGGGTGGCAGGCAGCCTGGCAAGGTCACAGAGGTGCCCCAGGGGGAAAGTGGAGGGTGGACAAGTGGATAGGATCAAATGCTAATCAATAACAAGAAAACGTTCTCCGAGGGCTGGGGTTCAGCCATGTCCCCTTCACACTATTTTGGTGAAGAGCACCATGGATCAGGTTACTTTCCTGTGGACCATAGTGGAGAGAAAAGAGCTCAGTCTCAATGACATATCCTTTGAAATGCACGCTGTTCCCATATGACCCAGGATTCCCGTGAATCATTCCAAGGGGTATAATGTTTCACACCCAGTTGTTCAGACCCTCAATGTGTGGTGGTGGATCCGCGAGCTGTTTAAGATGGCCTTGCCTCTTCTGCTCCAGCTGAGGACCTCAGATAGTGTATCTGGCATAGAATATGTTTAATCAAAAAAGTAAGGCAACTGGATTTTTCTGCATTGGCAATTGTGTAATGGGGACAGGGTCAGACCCGACTGTGGAAAACAGAATACTCTTTATAATTTTAATTATTGAATTTGGAACCATTTAAAATAAATGTAATCAAGGTGCCCCTAAGCTGTGCACGTTCCCGGCGGCACACTTCCACAAGGATTGTCGCACAGAGGAGGTGACAGCCCCGGGCAGTCCCACGGGAATGTTGTCAGACCCATTTCAATCAGAGCTACAGACAATCAGAGTGGAATCCTATCGACGTTTGCCCACGTGGTCTTTCCAACCAATGATTTGTGCTCATGAAGGGGCACTATTCAGATCAAAGCACCACAGATCAGTGTCAACGTCAAGCAGGTACGGTCTGATGGTTCACTGTAACTGCACATCATGAGTCCCACAGAATTCTTATGTCCAGAGGTGAGCTCAGTGCAAAAAGAAATGAAAAGGAACATTGCATGTAATGTATTGTTCTCTTGTTTTATTTAATTTAAGTACATGAAATAAAATTAAAACATCCAATTGTTGAAGTGCTACTAGGGTGCATCGCCATCGAGCTCAGGATCATTACCTTAAATATTAAAAATCATAAGTCACACTGCAAATATTGGGCCTTGGGAAACGTTTGCTTTTAATTGATCTTATTTCCTATTGAGCTAATGAGCAAATTAGAGATTCCTTTTCCTATCCATAGTGTGAAATCCCTGCGCCCGTCAGCCAGCTGGGGGCATTTAGAAAGTACAAAGGATTTAGTCTGAGGTATAATTGTATGGCAATGGCCAGATCTGCTCCCTCTTCCAATAGCTGTATGAATTTCTCCGCCACACAAAATGCCTTCACGCCTGTGCATGGGGCAGTGTTAGGCATTCTGAGTCCTTTAAGTGGGCTGTCTATTGTGGCTCCCTTCACGTAAAAGAGAGGGTTCGTTTGGCTCCCAAATGTACTAAAAAATTTATTCAGAGACATAAGAAAATGCCAAATCTCCAATGTAGAGACCCAATATCCCATTATGTCAGATTGAGCCTTCTCAAATCCAACTGAGGGGATAAAGAAAATGGCAGTAGGCCTACTGTAATAATTTTTTATATAGGCTACTGTGCCTAATGTAGCCTATGAATGTATGTCTGGATGGTGGAAACAGATAAAGGATTCCTGTCTACAACCCATTCTCAGCATTTATAACCCTTTCTGGCAAATGCTAAAGTAAACTGAAATGCCATTAAACGATGTAATATAAGACCTTTTTATTTTTCTTCTTTATTTGTTGATCATAGCGTAAAAACCTTCCTGGGTGCATATGTTGGCTTATTTATAATAGATATAACGTAATAATAAATAGTTTACATTAGCCAAATGTACAGCTCGCAAAGAAAACATTATCAATAGGCAAATGCGTTTTCTGGTAATTGATAGGTGAGCCAGTCCCAAAAAGGAGGGGATATTAATCTAAACTGCATTGGCTACATGATTAAGTTTGTCAAGGTAGGCAATATATCATGAAAAACGTAAGCAGTTACTTTGTAATTCTGATGATGGAACTAAATGTACGCATTTGTTTTGCATGAATACTCCCGACGTGTCATTCTGATGCTCTGCTAGAGGTGATGGTCCAACAGGATGAAAGGGTGGGGAAGCACTTTAATAGACCAATGAATATTCTTCTGGGTAAGACCATTTTATAAGCTGTAGAATAACTGTATATTCAAATTTGCTTCCTAATGCCCAGAAACTCTAATGAAAGGAGGCGTAAATATATGGATGAGAAAAATATATGTGCCTAAGTGTTTCATTAAACATGAAGATCGGATTTCTTTCAAATTAATTATGAAAAAATAACAACAAAGACAACATGAGGACTGAAAGTTGAGGTGTGTGTGAGAGTTGAGTTTGTGTATGTGAGTATTTAGATTTACACTATGTGAGTCAGACAAATCAATACTTAGTTCATGTCTTTGGGTGTGGGTGTGATTATAAACCCAGGCAGACGCTGTTCTTTATCCACATCTATTTCTGTATTGTATAATGTACTGTATCCAATTGGCACAGAGTACCAAAATGAAAAACTTTGATACGTAACCTAATCCTGACCCTCAGAAATCTGGCCTTCAGTCTTATTTCTATAACATTCCCTGTGCCTGTCCTATATGTCCCAGCATGACCATATCCCCTGTCCCTTTGACCACCCCACTGTCGCCATCCAGTCTCTATCCCCATGGCCTCTGTATCTGACTGTCCCAATTCAGGCTCCTTTCCCCATGCCCACCATTCCAATCACGTGTCTCCCTCTCCACCCACGCCTCTCCAGTCCAGCCTTTCATCACTCTGCATATCCCGGCTTCACATGTCCCCTGAAGCTGGAGGAATGTACTCTCACCCAAAGCCCCATACAGCCTCAGCACCAGTCGGCCTCTCTGGAACTGCAAATTTCGAAATGACTGAATGTGACATACTCTTACCTATCACATCCACTTATCTAACATGCTCACCACTTCCTGAATGCTACGGTGTACCTATATATTGTCTACCACCTAAATGCTACGGTGTACCTATATATTGTCTACCACCTGAATGCTACGGTGTACCTATATATTGTCTACCACCTGAATGCTACTGTGTACCTATATATTGTCTACCACCTGAATGCTACG